>PVJO010003134.1:15847-127363 GCA_004026905.1 Hystrix cristata | reverse complement strand
TTGGTTTTGTTTTCGATACTGGGGCTTGAACCCAAACCCTTGAACATGCTAGACCATCATTCTACCACTGAGCTACTCAGACCTTTTTGTTGTATTTTGAAAGAAGGATCTCACTAAATTGCCCAGGCTGGCCTTAAATTTGAGATCCTCCTGACTCAGCCTCCAGAGTGGCTGGAATTGCAGGTATGCGTCATCGTGTCCAGCTGAGACCCCCATTTTCAGTAGTGTCAGGCACTGCACCACTGTCGGGGGGGTGATATCACTGGGGGTCTGTGGTTTCCAGCGGTGTTAGAAAAATGTTTAGGCAACATAACGCACTATCTGTTCCACAGGACCATCCGTGGGGGGGGGAGGGTTGCCATAGCTCCTTAACCTGAAGATCTTAGTTTTCCACCTCTAGACCTACTACAGATAAGGCTGATAAATATGCTTCACTAATCTTTCACCTGTCACACTAACACTGCGATTTGTGAAAGTTACTCAATCTCTGGATGCTTCATAGGGTGAATTATTAAATGGGCCTTTATGAGGAAATCGCATAGAATTATTTAGTAATATTCCGTTCTCAATAGAGGTTACCTGACGTGACTAATAGGATTGCACCATTAGTATTTCGCAGCTAGTTCCTGGAGGGGAAGGACTTGAGCTCCTTTACTCCTATGTCCTAGGGGCTCGATTCAGCACATGACATACTGAAGTGTTCCACAAATACGTGTTGAATTGAATTAAACTCTCCTGGCACTTCTTGTCTGTACCACTCAAACGCTACTTGTCACCCAGTGGCTTGCTTTGATTTCTAGGGTGCAAATCATTTAGCCCCAACGGAGCTGTGCTTTCCTGAAAACGCGGGATATCTTCTTCACCTTTGTATGCCCTGAACCTCCTGGCTCATCGTAGTTGCTCAGTAGCTCTTCACAGCCTCAAGCTGACTGTATTTCTGAATTCTGATGACAAGAAAATCATAGAAAGTATTTAAGAGCAGCTAGCCTGCATGCATTCCCTGCAATGTAGGAGCGGGTGCAGAGTTCCAAACCAGCAGGGCACCAAACCTGGGACTGTCAGGCAGGAGTAGAAGGGAAGGGGACTTCCTGGGCCTGGATGGTGCCACAGACTATATGTGGGGCTTCTTTCTCCAACACTTCCTGCAGTGCGTGCTATACACTGTGGCTCGACGAATGGCATCCGATCAGTGAACCTGTTCATGCTTGAAACCCCAACCTAACCTTAGTGCTGGACGTGTACTTCTCAGCGTGCCCTTCAGCTGGGCACCAAGCCCTAACCCACCCTCCTTTCACTACCGCACACTCTCCATGCCTTGCTAGGTCCTCACCTTAATCTCAACTTGACAGATGAGTCACACTTTGAAATTATCTGAGTGGTCAAAGCCGTCAGTGCATACTTGGCCTGAATCTCTTCCTGGTGTCTAGCAAGGTATCAACAGTGAGTCCTGCCTCCTGTTAGACAGGAGTTAATGCTTCTTTGCTATCTCTTGGATGCATTCTCTTTTTGAGCCAGCTCGATCTTAAAAAATAGTTTTCCCTTCAGGACCAGATCACTGAAGAATATTCACAGAGAAAATTCTCTGAGAGACAGACCAGCCAGAATTTCCAAACAAACGTGGCTGTCTTTTTGTTCTTTTCTTATGTGACAGAGAAGGGAACTTTTGACTTGGTTTCTCCAACCAACATTAACATTCCAAACGATGGTCATATAAAATGCTTTGGACAGCAAATGGTAGAAGATCTAACTAAAAGTGACTTAAACTATAAGGACTCACATCGTGGATGGGGCTCAGCTATTCTGCAACTTTCCCTAAAGTTCCAAGATCTGCCATGGGTCTTACATGCTATTAATAATCTTCAGAGGCAGGAAAAATAAATATCTCTACCTTGTGTTCCTCCATCAGACATCTCGTCGGCCAAAATCAGCACAATCTACCCACCATTAAAAAATCACTAGGCTAGGAGAGGCTGCCACAACTGACCTAGACCAACGAAGGGTCACCTGTGGTTTCATAGAGGCCAATATCTGTAAAAGGACGTGATCCCCCTGCAGAGAGGGTCTCTAAAATCAAGGTTTTGACAGAGGTAGCACCCTAGTAGACAGTCAACAGTATCTGTGCCAGGTAAGTTTGGCCCCAGTGGGAGATAAATAAAATTATTCCAACTTTATGCTTGGGAAAAGTCAAATTTTTGTAAGACAAAGATCTTGCTTACTCATAGCTAGTCCGATTGAAGACATAAAGACCTTCCAAAAGCATTAGCTTAAGATGGCTTTACAGTCATTATCTATGTGGGTTGTGATAGAAGCAAGATCCCACCAAAATCTTCCAGTAAGCAAAATATTAAAGTAGACTAGCCAGTGCCAAAAAGACAAAATCTTGTAATTTCAGGTAACAAAGTTTACATATATCCCTAATTCCTAATAAATGGGAAGGTTTAAACAGTGGTATTTGGCCTCAATTCCAGTCTCAGTTACAAGATAGACCAACATTCCCCTCTGGAAAACACAGTACTTTTCTTCACGAACAAAAACACAATTCACAACTTCACTGAAAACTGCTTTTTATAAAAGTTCTTTTGGAAAAACTTGAAAACTTCTAATTCCTTCTGGAAAAAACAGAGGCATCTGTGAGAGAACTGTTTGATCTTGAAGACATGTTAATAAGCTTCCTTCTCCAAAATTTATATTAAGCATAAAATTGGTGATCGAGTTGCTTTTTTGCTCATGACTCTACTCATTCACTTAACATTCGGTTTCCCAGTATCTCTGCTGTTCGTTCTCTTTGAGATCTAACAAAATCACACAGGCTGAAAGTTCAAGTATCTACCCCTTGTGTTCTCCAAAGGGCCCAAAGAGGTTATCTTGGGCTGAATTGTGTCCCCGAAAGTCATACATTAAAACCCTGTCAACCTATACCTCAGTTTGGGCTGTATTTGGAGACAGTCTTTAAACAGGTTATTAAATTACAGTAATGTGATTTAATGTAATTCCAATCAAAATACCAGCAGCATGCTTCACAGAACTAGAGAAGACAATCCCAAAAGTCATACAGAACCAGAAGAGAACCAGAACAGCAAAAGCAATTCTAGGCAACAAAGGCAAGGCAGGGAGCATCACAAACCCCAATTTTAAAGTACACTACAAAGCTACCATGATTTAAAAACAACAAAAAAAAAGCATGGTCCTGGCAAGACAAACAACAAACAAACAAACAACAGACTTGAGAATCAGTGGAACAGAATAGAAGATGCAGAAACAACTCTGACCATTCTCAGCTACCTTATCTTTGACAAAGGGGCCAAACACCTTCACAAGAAGAAAGAAGCCTGTTTAATAAATGGTGCTGGGAAAACTGGTTTTCCACATGCTGAAGATTAAACCTAGACCCGTATCTCTCACCACCCACTAAACTAAAATTGAAATGGGTCAAGGATCTAAATATTAAAACAGAAACACTTATTCTGCTGGAAGACACCACAGGTAAAACTCTAGAAGATATAGGAGCAGGCAAAGACTTTACAAACAAAATTTCAATCTCACAGGAAATATTACAGAGAATCAATGACTGTGATCACATCATATTAAAAAGCTTTTGCACAGCAAAAGAAACCACCAACAGAGTGAATTGACAACCCACAAAGTGGGAAGAAAGTTTTACCAGTTACTCCTCAGATAAAGGCCTAATATCTAGAATATGCAAAGAACCCCAGAAAATAAGATCCTCCCAAATTTCAAGACCTAATCCAAAGTTCAGCATCTGAAATGGACACTTCTCAGATGAAGTATGAACAGCAAATCAATATATGAAAAAAAGCTCAGCATCACTGGTCATTTGAGGAATGCTAATTAAAACAACATTGAGATTCCATCTCACTCCAGAAAGAATGTCTATCATCAAGAAATCAACCGATTTCTGATCATAGTAGCATAGACCTGTAATCCTGGCACTTAGGAAGCTGAGGCAGGAGGATCGCCATGATTTCCAGGCCAGCCTGGGCTACATAGTGAGTTCAAGGCCAGTTTGAACTGCATAGCGAGATCCTGTCTCAATAAATAAATAAATAAATAAATAAATAAATAAATAAATAATGATAAAGAAAAAGAAATCAACCAATAAAAAATGCTGGAGCAGCTGTGAGGAAAAAGGAACCCTTCTACATTGCTGGTGAGAGTGCAAAGTGTACAACCACTTTGGAGGTCAGTGTGCAAATTCCTCAAAAAAACTAAAACTAGAGGTTCCATTTGACCCAGCTGTTCTCCTTCTAGGCATCTTCCTAAAAGAGCTAAAAGCATCATACCACAGTGATATATGCATATCTATGTTTATAGCAGCACAATTTATAAAGCTATTATCCTGGAAACAGCCTATATGGCCATCAAAAGATGAATGGATAAAGAAAATGTGGTATTTATATACAATGGAGTACTACTCTGCCATAAAGAAGGATAAACTTGAGACATTTGTAGGAAAATGGAGGCACCCCAAGACCATAATCTTAAGTGAAATAAACTGGACACAGGAATTTAAATATTGCATTGTTTCTCTTGTGAGAAACCTAAAGAGCATAATGGAGGATAAATAGTGGGAAGTAGGAAGAACATGTTCTAATGGGAAGGGAGGAGTGGGTGAGGAGGGAAGGAAGGGAAAAGAAAAAAAAGAGAATGGAAGGGAAAAGATGGAAACAAAGCTTTTGTAAATGGGGAGGGGAGAAAGAGTTGGATACAGGGGAGGGAAATAGAAAAAAAAAGAATTAAGATATACTACGTACAGGTACACATTCCCTAAGATGAATGTGGTCAGTATGTATGTCAAACATGTATTAATTTTTTTAAAAGTTTAAAAAACAATTACAATAATGTGAGGTTGTTACCCTGATTGTTACCCTACATCACAGTGGACTCTAATTCATCCCAAATGGAGTCACTACAAGAGGAGATTTGGATATAAAAAGACACACTGTAAAAAAAAAAAAAAAAAAGACACACTGAAAACCAGGTGTGGTGGTGTACATCTGTAATCCCAGCACTTCAGAGGCTAAGGCAGGAGGATTGGCTGAGAGTTTAAGGCCAGCCTGGAATACATAGAGTTCAAGGCCACCCTGAACTACATAGCGAGACCTTGTCTCAAAAAATAAAAAATAAAAAAGCCACACTGAGGGCACACATATACAAAAGACGACCATGAGTGGACACAGCAAGAAGGTGGCCATCTGCCAGTCAGCCGGGCAGAGAGCCCTCAGGAGAAAGCAGGACCAGAGACACCTTGAACTGGGACTTGGAGGTTCTCACACTGTGAGATAATAAACGTCTGCTGTTGAAGCCACCCAGTCTGTGGGATTTTCTTATGGCACCTGTAGCAAATGAGTTCAGGGTGCTTCCTCTAATTTCTTCACCCCTCACTCCCCGGGAAGTCCCCACCGCTCTGTCCTTCCTCTGCATGGCAGCTGGCCTTCCCTCCGCCCAGGACGAATGCAAACTAACCCCAGATTCCTCAGCAATGAGCTCTGAACCCACTTCATGTTACAAAATCTCTTCCTCCTCTGATCCTGCTTCTCTCCAGAGGCGACTGAGGTGTGCTCGGGCCCAGGCCACAGAAGCAACTTTGTCTGGAAGACAAGCAGTGAGTTATGGACCTGCAGAGTGAGTACACAGAGAAAACTCGCCTGAGGACGCAGCCAGCAGCTCCTGAAGGGCAGGGCCAGTTCGACACAGCGTGGGCAAGCAGGCTCCCGCCAGTCAGCGAGTGCTGGTGCCAGCACAGGGAATAACAGAGAGGTCGGCCTTCCGCGGGACTGAGTTCCAGCGTGGATCCTGCCAGACGGGGCTGCGTGTCCTCCAGCAGGTGTCCCTCCCTGCGGACCCCAAGAGCCGCTGCGTGTCCCCATTATCCAGAGAGAAGGGGCCATGCCCGTCCACAGCTAGGAACTGGGGATTATGAAGAGAGAAGGGAAGAAGGACAACTCGGGGAATGAAAATCAAGAATCTGCCAAGGAGAGACTTTGTGCTCCATCACTTACTGACTACAGGGCTGGAACACATTCTTTAATCTCCCTTGGTCACCGTCCCTTCACCTTTACAGGGAGGGCGACAGCCAGCCTGCCAACTACCAGGTGGAATTAATTAAGATAGTGTCGTAGAGCTAGCAGAGTATCAGGTGTAAAAGTAGGTCAGCACCAACAGCGCCAATAGCATGGGCTGCTGTTAATAAAACGGGTGGCCAAGCAGGAGGCTGAAGTGTTTCAACGCAGACTCAGCCATGCACTTCTTGGTGACAAGAGAAGTAGAAACAAGACACAGAGACGTGAATGTACAACTGGAGGGCAGGACAAAGGTCTTTCTGGGGTGGAGGAATGTCGCCTGAGCCAGTGTTGGATGCAACCCTGAGACAGAGATGAAGGTTGTGGGTCCTGGCGTCTCCCTCCTCTTTCAGCTAAGTATGTTAGTAACACTGAGCTAACGCTTTTCCCAGTGGAAACGGTCCATTTACTTCATCTCAGAAGCGATCTTTCCCAGGAGCTTAGAAACATAATAACAAAACCTCAGACGCCTCCTCAGGTAACAGCTGAAAGCACACAGATCTGGTGCCAGGGGACAGCCTGCTATTTTAGGAAGTAGATCTAGAAGTAAGAACCCTCTGCACTAGGTCAACACCCAAGCCCCATGTGGCGGACAGAAGCCATCCATGAGTGCAAGCCTCTGAGCTCCAGCGTCAGCCATGTGGCTGGTTGCTTCTTGCTCTTAAAGCTGGACTTAACCAGGGAATTCCACTTTCGCTTACAGAAAACTTTGGAGAAGCATAAAGGGAGTATTTACCAGAGTATTCACACAGGCCCAAGAATCTATAAACATTTACAACCATCGACAAAGTCATGGTTATTCACCAAAAAGTTATAATGAAATCATCTACTAGGTGAAAAAATCAAATTTGAGCCTTATAAGTCTGTGTAAAACTATTTTCTGGTGAAGTAAGGATATCATGCTTATAAAAAGGAAGAAGAAATAGGAAGAAAGAAGAGGTATGGATAGAGCAGGAAGAAGAAGAAAGAAGAGGAGGAGGAATATAAACAAGCTAGAAGACACCATGGGTGCGTGTGTAACCCATGCTGGGGTAGTGCATTACATGGCACACACTTCTCACCCCTTGAGTGTGGGCAGGCTTGAGGCTGCCTTGACTAACAGGGTATCTGGCATCCAGCACTATATCCTAAAAGGTCTTATAGCTGTTTTCTGGAATGCTCACTTTTGGACCCCTGAGCTGCCATGTAAGATTTCTAACTATCTCAAGGCTGCCACTCAGGATGGGCCGCATGCAAGTCCTCGGTAGACAGTCCCCTCTGAGCTGGCTCTCCAGCCAACCTCGCCAAGGCCCCACGCATGTGTGTGACACCATCTTGGATTCTCCAAACCAGCCCATCCCCATGCTGATTGACACTGAGTGACTTCCACCTACCCCATGCTGTGTAGAAATATCACCAGCTGGGCCCTGCCCAAATCCCTGACCTACAAAACCTGTATAATGAAATGGTCGTTGTTTTAAGCCACTAAGATTGAAGGCTACTTGATAGGCAGCAATAGATAACTGGACTGGCAGGAAAGGATGTTCCAAACACAGAAGCTTGGTAGGAATCCAAAGAAAAGAACATTGTAGTAGATTTGAATTTGTAAACTACTGTGTCAATTATTATCTTACATAATAGTAAAAGGCAATGATGAGGGGTTGGGAGGTTAGCTTAGCAGTAGACCACTTGCCTAGCAAGTGGAAGGCTCTAAGTTCAATCCCTAGCACCAGAAAAAAAAGGCAGTGGCAAAATTGAAAATCGTCCTTGTAATACATCTAACAGTGAAGAAAACTATGATAAAAAAAGTGTGAGTATCCAAAAGTTATTATCAGAAAAAATAAGAAAGCCAAAGAGAGAAAAGATGTTTAATGTTACTGGTGATATAATACATGCAAATTAAATAAGGAGATACCTGTTTGCCTTCAAACTTGAAAGGATTTTCAAAATGCTACTGTGGCGGGCCTAATGTGGTCAACTTGAGCCAGAACGCCCAGCCGGACTGAGTTGGTGTGATGCTGGGCGTACGAGATCCACCTGAGGGTTGTTGCTGATGCAACATAAGGCAGAGTGGGAGCTGTAGCTAGTTGGCCGGCTGTTTCCCAGGAGAAGCTCTGCTGCGGCTGGTTCTTCCTAAAGGAACTCAGCTGTCCTTGTCGAGGGAGGAGCTCAGGGTCTTGATGTCGTCGAGGATGGCTGCTGTTCCTTCAGAGGAGCTCTGGTTGTCATCTCTGCTGCGAGCATCGTATCCTAGTTCCAGAGATCTTTTCAGCCATCATGTGCAGACACAGACCTACATGGGACAGTGCTGTGGGCTCCCAGCCCTCAGTTGGATCTTTTGGGTCTCCAGTGCTTAGATGGACATTTCAGCACCTTCTGCATTTGGCTTCTGGGTGAATATTGTAATCTATAAATGTCCCCTATTAAATCTGCTCTCTTGTGACCTTTGGCTCTGAAAACCTAACTAAGACAGACCATGTGCCCGATGTGGTGGCACATACTTGTAAACCCAGTACTGTGGGAGGCTGAGGCAGGAGGATTGCACGTTGAAGCCGTTTTTCTGTCTCAAAATATAAAATAAATAATAATTAGGAATGTAGCTCAGTGTGAAAGCTCTGGGTTCAATCCCCAGTACTGCAAAAAAATAAAAAAAAAAAAAAACCCAACTAATATTCAATGCCTGTAAGACTACAGTATGGCAAGAATTTTCAACACCATTAGTGGGAACATAAGTTAATAAATAATCTTTCTGGCGAAAAATTTGATGTTTGCTAAATATCTATTATTCCAGTAACCTACTTCCAAAACTTAATGCAACATGCAGTCTAGCTTTTCTTGCCAATATCCTCTTCATAGTACTATTTATAACAGTGAGAAATGATAAATGACAGTAAACAATAGAATTTTTGCTATATTTCACATAATATTATATCATAGAGCTGACAAAAATCCTATTTTCCAAAATATTCAAGGGCAGGAGATATATTTATAATAGAATTATAGTGCTGAGGAAAGTGGTTAAAATAGTTAAAAGTATACAAAAGAAATGGCCACAATTTTGTTTACATAGGTAGATGAGTGCTCACTTCAGCAGCACATAGGTAGAGGAAAACATTTTTTTAAAGAGAGAAACGCACCAAAATATTAACAGCAGTCTTTAGACCGAAGGGTTTAGAGAAGTTTATTAAGAAAAATGAAATTCTAGGGGTTGGGGATTTGTCTCAGTGGTAGAGCACTTGGCTAGCAAATGCAAGGCCATGAGTTAGATCCCCAGCACCCACCGCCAAAAAAAAGAAAAAAGAAAATTCCAAAGCAGCACATCTTTCAAACCCAAACCCAGTTTTCAAATACTAACTGGTTTTTTGTTTTTGTTTGTTTCTGTTTTTGCAGTACTAGGGATCAAACCCAGGGTTTCACATATGCTAGGCAAGCACTGAGCTACATCCCCAGCATCACTTTTCAAAACAATTTATTTATTTTAAAACAGAGTCTCTCTAATGTAGCCCAGGTTGGCCTTGAATTTACAGTCCTCCGGCCTCAGCCTCCTGACTCGCTGGGATTACAGTTATGTGCCACCAGGCCTAGCACGAAGTAGTCACCGGTTTTCACAGAAGCTAGGCATGCTCTCTCCAGAGAGCTCATTGGTCTGTGCTTCAGAAGTGCCTGACTTCTAGGCCATATCCCATGGAGCCCCAAGCTACAAAGTTATCTATCATCCCTCCCTTCTTCTCACCCCACCTGCTGACCACAGCCGTCCACACACACGGAAACATTTCCATTCCTGCGATGCCCTCCTGTCAGCATTAAGTCACAAATGGGCAGCCCTACAGCCGAACAGTGTCTGTCTCTTTTCTCTTTCCAAATTGTGTTAGGCTTTCTTCTATTTTCCTCATACTTTCTCCTATTTCTCCACTAAGCGCAGTTGAAAATTCTGGACATTAAATATAAGACAAACAGTGAACTCTGAGAAGTATAGAGAATCAGCAGGATAAGACGGGAACTCAGGACCTGAGGAATAGCCCATTTTTGAGGTCTGCAGTCTCTTCATTTGACTCAGACCTTCTCCCAGTTAGCACTGAAGAAGCTTGCAATCCGGAAACGCCAACCACGGCAGACAAAGTCCTAAGGAAAGTCTGCTCTCCCCAGACACAGGAGAGGAGATGGGCAGCATTGCAAGACAGAAAACTTTACTCCAGCTGAACAGCACAGAAAACACCTGTGACCCCACCCCTGCCACAGCAGCAAAGCCCCGCAGGGAGGCTTAACTTTGGCCTTCATAAGGCTGTAACAAGACGCTCCATCTGCACACGGTACTGACATCTGTAAACCCAGTATTCTGGGAGGCTGTGGCAGGAGGCTAACTAGTTTGAGCCCAGGCTGGGCAATTTAGTGACCTAGCAAGACTATCTCAAAATAAAAAATAAAAAAAGAGCTGAGGATACAGCTCAGTGCCAAGGCTGTGGACCGAAACCTCTTCAAACTGTGAGCCAAATAAACCTTTCTTCCTCTAACTTTGTGTATCTGGTATTTTGTCCCAGCAATGAGAGAAAAGTGACTAAGACAGAGCCCAAAAAGTGGAAATTCCGCGCAGCCTCCCAGTCTAAAACTTTTTATGGATAAGCTGGGCATGGAAATTTCTCCTTCATTTAGTGGTCACCTATCACAGGCGCTTCCCTGAATTTAAAATGACCTGGAATTCAGGCTCTCTAACCCGGTTACTTGGCCTGTAGGATTTAAAGGAAATTAGCATTTTAAAGAAAAACTGGTTATGTTGCATTCTAAATTGCATTCTAAATTCCTGGAAACTCTGGAGTTTAGTAGGGAGGGGCTGCAATTTTCTTTAGAAGGGAGAGGGCTGTATTCCATGTTGCCTGAGGAAGTGTGATCTTGGTCTGAAGTCCTAGTTCACTGTCTGGGTTTTTTGTTTTTTTTGCTTTGTTTTGCTTTTGAGACAGGGTCTTGCTACGTAGTTCAGGCTGGGCTTGAACTCACTCCATAGCCTTGGTTGGCCTTGAACTCATGGCAATCCTCCTGCCTTAGCCTCCAGAGGGCTGGGATTATAGGCAGGAGCCACCACATCTACCTCACTGTCTATCTCAGGCTCTTTCCCTAGCTAGCTAGCTCCCTATTTGTAAGCTAACTAAATAAACTACAGTACTCTTTACACTGTTGTATTAAGGCAGGAATAGGGTGTGGCTTGACCTGGCTGGCAAGACGGACACAACCTTGGGGGAGTGGCCTTGATCTGACGTCAGCCTGAGGTGCCAAATTCCAATCGCTCCTCTTCTCACAGGATGGGGAAACTCTCACAAGAACAGAAACCAGATAAATGTGAATGGCACCGCAAGCTCACTCTTGCTCTCCTAACCCCCTTTGCCCCTGCTCCCTAACCCATATTGTACTTTAAAATATTTTTAAAGCTCTATCTTTAGCTCCCTAGTCTCACACTCCTTTTCAGATCCCTAACTGCAATGGAGGCCATTTATTTCATTCACCTGGCAAAACCAGTCTCCCTTTTGCTACTTAAATAAACCTCCTTAATGCCCTAAAATTCGCTCCTGCAATTCATTGCCTGCACAAAGAAAGAACCTGGAAAAACCCCCTTCAATATTAGAGGTCACCCCCTTGCTCCCCTACGACAGTATCACTTCAAGAATGCAAGGCTTTTAGGCGTTGTGTGAGGAAATGGGACAAAGATCAAATCTATTTTATTATTCTAAATCATGCCACAATTACCAATTTCCCCAGTTCGCCTGGGGAAAACTGGGTAAAGGGTAGAAGGAGCTTCTCTGTATTATTTGTTACAGCTACATACTAATCTAGAAGTATCTCCAAAGTAAAAGGTATAATTCAAAAATATTTTAAAGTACAATTTCAAATAATGATGAAGATCTCCATCTTCCCTGAACAATGCCAAGATCTGAAGTAAATATGGCTAAAACGGACTGGAGAGGAGTTCTGGGTGCACCAGTTGCCAGCAGCCCTGTTGTCCTTGTTGTCTGTCACATGCTTGGGTCTCTGTGCTACACCTCATCAGCTTGCCCCTGCTGTTTGTCCTACATGCAGGGACAGTGCCCAGCCCAGCCTCTGTGAAGCGTTTGACTTTTCCATCCTTGTGGATTTGGCTTCCTGATACCAGTAAAGCTGCCTAGTGCAGAGGAAAGATGCTCTGAGGCGTTAGTTCATGGAAACACCTGAATTCCTTGGGTCTGAAAAACATGGACTGCACATGGCATCCCATACAGCAGAAAGCTGAAATTCAGAAAGACCTGAGTTAAAGACTTTCCCACCTGACCTCGAACAGAGGGCCTGAATCTCCACTTTCACTTGGAGATAATGGTGGCAATTATACGTAACTTAGTCTCACCAGTACACCCACTACCATGAGGAGGTGCCCTGGAATGCTTTCCCCATAAAAGCGGGGTGCCTCTCTCTCCCTTACAGATGTGCAATTCCTCCTTAGTAACCAATGGCTTATGCTAAAAGAGGTTGGCTCCCGCTCAAGTTTTGTCCATACTGTTGACTGGAAACTTAGCAGCCACTTTGCTAAACATCTTTCCAGAATAAGTTTATAATCCTTCCAATTATCCCGTAAAGCAGGCACTTACTAGTCTTACACTCACCTTACAATGAGGAAGACGAAGCATAGAGTTGTTTGGTTATTCAGGCTTCAACCAATAAATCCAACCTTTGGACCTGCACATTTAATTAATTTTCTACTCCCTCTCGTACTTTCAGTCTTTGACAGAGCTCAGTAGAGTCTTTCGAGTCTCTTTGCCATACTAAGGTCAGGTCAGGAACAACTTCCTGGTTAGCTTTGGTGTAACGCTTTGGGGAAAGGTTGAGAATTCCATTTCTCAGTCTTTCCCCACCACACAATTCACTTCGGGAATCAGCACGTGACTCTGATGTTCAGATCCCAGCTGCCAAGTGCAGAGTATTGTTATGGTGGATATTGTCCTGGAGTAGCTTTCTTGGCACCTCTCTCATGAACCGATGATCTTTTATTGGCACCAAGTTATATTGGCAAAGAGAAGGGGACAAAAAAACACAAGGAACAGGCTGAGTGAAATACCAGCTCTCCCCTGAGGATTGGTTGCTGGCCAAGCCCCTCAGGGCTTGTCACTCACCAGAAACCAAGACACTCAAGAACAGCAGGACACTCCCTGCCTCTTGACAAGTGTCCAGGGCCTTCCCAGGAAGCAAGACCAGAGGAAAGTCTCAGACTACCTTCTTGAAGGCTGAGGGTGTGGACTCTTCAGAGTGCTGGCTCCCCCACCTCTCAGCTGTGTGGACTCTGGCCGGGGTTCCAGCATCTCTTGCTAAGCCCGCTGCTTCATTTTGTGAAAGGGTGATGATAATCATAATAGCGTCTTTTTTACAGGGCGTGTGAAGGAAATAAATGAGGTGGTAACAGGA
Source organism: Hystrix cristata (assembly GCA_004026905.1). NCBI lineage: Eukaryota > Metazoa > Chordata > Mammalia > Rodentia > Hystricidae > Hystrix > Hystrix cristata. The sequence goes on along the minus strand of PVJO010003134.1, from coordinate 113,885 downwards.
AATGTGCTTACCGCAGTGCCCCACACACAGTCAGAACTCAGTGGGGTTGGTGTTGTTATACTCGTGGTGGGATTCGTAATAAGTCAGGGAGGGAGAAAAAGCAGTGGTGGTAACGTCCAAGACAATGTCCACAGCAGTCGTTCGTAACAGAATCGCTGGGCTCCAGCGACTCGGTGCTAGGCGCGGCTCTGCTCCTTATTTGGTGGGGGAGACCTGGGGCTCGAACTCAGGGCCGTGTGCTTGCTAGAAAAGCACTCTACTGCTTGAGCTAAATCCCCACCCCCATGTGCTCCTTATTTAAGACAGTCACAAAGCAAAACATACTTCCACATTGGAAATAATAAGAGCTTAATTTGTCCTATTAGGTTCAAATTTTGTGTATTTCTTTAAAGACGGTAACGCTGCAGAGAAAACTGTCCTAATGGGGTACAAGCACTTAATGGGAAGAAAAATATTTGAAAACCTTAATTACTCTCATAAGAAGGTGATACAGTTCTCCCTGATTCACAGAAGAGCAGAGCAATAGGTGAAGAGCAGAATAGACTTCAACACTATCATCACAGACTCCAATCATTGACTTCAGTCTCTTCTACATCCCGGGAAGCTGCAAAATGTAACTCAATTAATAGCGTCAGCATGCTACTTTTGATCTTCTTGCCTCTGCTCAGGAATCCCGGGGGTCTCCCCAGCCCAGTGTGAAGCGCTCCTCCTGACAGCGGGTCCTGCACGCCCCTCCGCCTGCCTCTGTCCGGAGCTGCGCCCTCCACTCCAGCCGTCCACTGTCTCAGTCTGTCCTTCTCCAAACACTCGCTCGAGCAACGCCTTCCCCCGTAGGCTTTTCCTTTACGATTTCCTATTTTAATCCTACCGACTCCCGTTTACTTTCTCCTTTTTGCCCGTCTGTATTGTCTTAGTATTCCGCAATATCTGCTGCTTAAATCTGAGCTGCTCCTACAGCCCAGCTCCCGAGAGCTCACCTCCAAAGTCCTGCTGGGACTGTTGGCTCAGCTTTGATCACTACAGCTCCTCATGGGCTCCTGTCCTCCCTGCCGGTGGATCTCCATCCCAACCAGATTGCTCCCGCTATAGGGCCAGGGTTAGTTAGGCCTTTTATTTCTTGTACATTGTGTTTTGTTTGTTCTGTGACTCTTTCCGGAAAGGTTTGAAGGCATCGTTCAACAAGAACACACACACACACACACACACACACACACACACACACACACGCACACACTCTAATGGCAAAATATAGATAACAGAAAAGGAGATCAAAGAAAGTAAGTGTGCAGTGTGGATTCTGACTTCCTCCAGGTTCTCCCGAGCACATCTAAAGATGTTCAAACCACCAAGTTCCAGTGTCCTAAAGTCTAAATTAGGACCATATTACGGAAACCCTAGCAAGGAAAAAGCAGGCAAAAAACCAAACTCAAGTGAAAAAGCTCAGAAATTGTAACAATCTCAGACTCAATTCTTCATTCACTTATTCCTTCAAGAAATAAAAAATTTTAAGCCATCTACTGTGTTCATTAAATAAAAATTACAGGAAGCCATTGTTTTGAACTAACCTCTTGCACTGAGCCAGAACAGACCAGGCTAAGGTTCCACATCACCAAACCAAAACTAAGCTGTAACCAAGGAACCAGGGGAGAGAAATGACAACCAAATTTTCCAAACCGTTGTTTCTGTTTGAACACTTACAAATTGTGAAAAAATACAGACTGCGCATTTAAATTTTAAAACATTCACTACAGTAAAAGACATATGCTATTAATCCCCCTCAGAATATTCTCCCTCGTGTTGGACACAATTATCCCACCGTTCTTGCCACTTTCTGAAACCGTTCTGGAGGTTTTCTTTCTTGAGTGTCTTTAATTGTGCTGTCTTGGCTGCATCAAAGTCCCGAACCGAGTCAGAAGGTTTTCCTTTCATGGTCATTTCGACTTTGGAGAAGAGCCGGAAGTCACACTGTACCGGATCTGGTGAATAAGATGGATGAGGATACATCTTAATATTTTTGTTCAACAGAAATTGATGTAAATGTTTAATCAACCAGCGGTGATCAAAACATGTGATTGATGTTTAAATTAAAAAATTGTATTACAGTAAAAGACACATTGCTATGAGTTCTCAAAATACTCCCCTTTGCTTTGAACACACTTAGCCCTTCATTATTGACAATATGTCTTTTATTGTAATAAGTTTTTTCAAGAATTTTAAACATCGACTGTAATTTTCAATCATTCCTTGTAAACACAGATAAGCCAAAGAAAACTGATGTTAGCTAATCAGTTATTTTTCTATGTTCTGTCTCCCTGCCTTACACGGAAACAAACTTTGAAATGACCAATACTGCTTTTTTCAGCCTTTCTCTGTCTGTAAACCCAACCTGCTTTGCTCCACCCATTAGAGCACATATTCCATTTTATGGGATAAAGTGTTGCCTGATTACTGAATTGAAAATAGGATCTGGGGATTTAGCTCAGTGGTTAGAGTGCTTGCCTCATGAGCACAAGGCTCTGAGTTTGATCCCCAGCACAAAAAAGAAAGAAAGAAAGAAAGAAAGAAAGAAAGAAAGAAAGAAAGAAAGAAAGAAAGAAAGAAAGAAAGAAAGAAAGAAAAAGAATAGAAAGCCCATTAATACCATTAAATAAATTTGCTGTAATTTTTTCCTTGTAACAATTGTGCACCATGTACTTACATAACCAGCATTATAACTGAAGTATCTTCACCTATCTAGCCTCGTTTGTTAAATAATAAAAATTAAGATTAGAAAGGAGAATCAAACCTGGGTTCCTTCCTTACTGACATACAATAAATTTGAGAGAAAACATATTTATACAGATAACATTAAACACCAGAACTGACCCCGTGCTTGAAGTCTAAAACTAGTTTGGAATCCACCAACAATCCTAAAAGAAACATACTGGTTTTTTAAAAAACCCTTTTCTATATTTCATATATGGATTCTCCCAGAGGTTTGTACTTGTGAAGAGAATTCGGTAAATCTAATAATCAGCAAATGTATAAAAATTAGTCAACCTCACTGGTAATCAAGTAATTAAAAATGTGGTGCCATTTTGAGAATAATGTAAAACCACAATGATACCTCATTATCTACCCACCAGGATGTCTAAAATGAGAAAGATTTACAACTCTAAATATTGGAGAAAAGATAGAATAAGCAGGGCTCTGATCGATATATAAATTAGTCCAAGCACTTTGGAAAACAACTTAGCACTTTTGTAAGTTCAAACAGGTTCTATGACCTAGCAACTCCACCACTACTATTTATCCAAGAAAAAAAATGGAAATGTCTGTCTACAAGAAACTTTGTATACAAATCTTCCCCACTGCTTTACTCACAACAGCCACAACAAAACATCCTGAGATTTATTCACACAATAGAATAATACTCGGGAATTGAAAAAAAAAAGTCCTGATATATGTAACATGCATTAGTCTTAAAAATTAAATACGCGGTGTGTCATTCCACTTATACTCTAGGACCGCCAGAGGCAGAAATGTCCACTTGCTCCTGTGGGGTAGGGAGGGCTGCATGGGAGGGCTGCTGGGAAGCCTCCCAGCCTGACTGAAATGTCTCCTCAGGTCCTGCTTCACACTGACTGAAACTGATAGACTTGAAATCTGACCACATCACTGTATCTCAATAAAGTAAATAAACTTCAAAAGGTAATGCCGAGAGACATTTTAGGAGATGGAAATGTTCCACAACTGGATTGTAGTGATCGTTGCACAACTATATAAGTGTACTAAATAATCACCAAACTATTCACTTAAAATGAGTGAATTTAATGATTTGTCAGTCGTATCTCAATAAACTATCAGGTACAAAGAAAATGTATGTGTCCATTAGGACACTGAGAAGATAGTCTCACAGATTCTGGGTAAAACTCTTCTTGAGGGCAGTGTGGCGACATGTACCAAGAGTCTTAAATTAGGTATGCTGCAGGCTAAGCAATTCTAGCTCAGAAATTTGCCTTCAGGAAATAATCCAGGTCAATGCAGAGATTTGGTTTTGTAGATGTACACTGAAGTGTTGGGGGTTTTTGTTTGTCTGTTTTGAGACAAGATCTCACTATGTAATTCAGGCTGGCCTTGAACTCACTATGTAGCCCAGGCTGGACTCAGACTCGCAGCAATCTTCCTGCCTCAGCCTCCCTAGGAACACAGGTGTGTGCCACCGTGCCCAGCGAGAAGTGTTGTTTGTAACAGATAAATATGAAAGGTATCTTAATGTCTATCAATAGCACATTAGTGACACAAATACGTATGAGTGTGTATTCACACTGTACTTATTACAATAATGCTGTAGATTAATAATAAACATGGAAACCTATTCATATGAATAGAAAAAGGCAGAAAATATGCAGAAAACAACACGATTGACATTTTTACTTATTATACAGTACTTTTAGTACTATGTAATGGTACAGACAGTATCATGAGCTGTGATCAAAAATATGGTGAGTGCCACTGTTGTGTCCCACTGAACAGAAAGCAGGGATCTTCAGCCCCAGGAGCAGTGTGTCAAACCTTAGTTACCATATGTGACAAGTTTCAACTCGTTCAGTGCAATGAGTCAGTGGTGAGCAATGGCTGAGAGATGTGTTTTAGTGCACTGTAAATCCTGGAGCACAAGCAACAGATTTCATGGGAGTTGTGCGTTCAGGCTCCTTCAGATTCTAGCTTTTTAAGAAATGTCATCACAAGAGATGAGACTGGGTCTGTGGCTAGGATCCTGAGACAGAGGTTCAGAGTTCTTAATGGAAATCACCCAGTTCTCCTCACATGACTAAAGTACATCAACCAAGATCCAACGCCGAGGGGACGTTGATTATGTTTTTTGACCTTGATGGAATTGGGCAAGCTGAATTTGTACCCAGGAGCACTAGGGTGAGCTCTAGATGTTACAAGGGCTTTTTGTTTAAGAAACGATCTCCAGGGGTTGGGGATTTAGCTCAGTGGTAGAGCACTTGCCTAGCAAGTGCAAGGCCCTGAGTTTGATCCCCAGCAACGCCCCCCTCCCAAAATGAACTCCATAGAAAATGGCCTAAGAAATGGGCAAATGGTTTCACTCTCCATAATGATAACACTCTGTGTCAAACATCGCTTCTGGTATGGCAATTTTTGTCAAATAAAAACATTCCAATGTGTCCTCATTCATCTTGTTCAGCAGACCTGGCACCATTCTACTTCCAGCTCTTCTCAAGGTATATGCACGCTTGCTTAGGATACACAGCAAGGTAAATATGTAGTTATTGCTGAACAGTAAAACTAAGGAAGTAATTTTCTATCCTATCATAATAATCAGAAGTGCTTTTTAAAAAGCTATCGGTATATATGTTGTTATTAATTTTCAAAATAATCTTTAAAATGAGTTGATAATGGAAGAAGAAAGAGGTTGTTCCTATGTAGTAAAAATGATAAATATGAGGTAAAAAGAATCATAGACCACGTGACCCTAGTGGGTTCTGAAAACTTGGTGCAAGATTTGGATAAATGTAATAGCACTTTGAGATGAAAAAGTTCAACCAATGAAGAAAACAGCAAGAAAAGAATCATTTGAGAATGTAACTATTGCCACATTTTTCTTTCTTCAAAGTTCACATCATTTCAACTTTAAGATTTGCTTAAATCAGAAAACGCTCCTGTCATTATTCTCTTACAATATTCTGATCAAAGTGTTCATCTCAGTTATATGAAGTAAGCCCTGGCTTTCTGTAGTATTTTTTCTTTCCAAATTCTCAGGGTGTGGCCACCTTCTCTATCATTTTGGCAACAGCTCGAAAGAGAAGAATTCACATGCTTAAGAAATCTGGGTGATGTCTGGAATTGTGGAAACTTGTATGGAGCTGCCTTAACCACACTGATCAGGAAACAGCGATCTCCACATCCAGGAACTAAGTGAAGAAAGCAGGATGCCTGGAGAGTTTTCCTTTCAGAAATAAAAACATTCAGGGTGTAACTTCCTCTGCAGAGCTTGAGCTCTAGGCCAGGGTCACCTTGGCTGGGCACTGTCCCATGGCAGGCTGCCTGAAGCTGGTGCCCCGAGGGTTGAACTTGCCCAAAGTCTGCCAGTCATCAGGAGGGAGGCCGAAGTGAGGACTCTCTGACTCCCGGCAGCGTTAGGAGCTCTAAGAAGGGGACAGTGTGGTATCCTGAAAGACGCCTGGACTAGAAACACGGCTCTGAGCCCTGGCTTTGTCCTTAATTAGACAGATGTCCTTGGGTAGACACGTAGCCTTTGGAGGTGGCTTTGCCACTTTCCCTCGAATGAGGAGCTTCTGGCAGGAAGCACTCTAGGAGTGCCTGCTTCAGATGAGACAACCTGTGATTCCAGGATCTCCACGCCCTTCCCTGCCCTGGCAAGTGTTTCTGCTGCTCCCCCATCTGTTGTTTACAGGCACAGCTCCCTCGTCTCCTGCTGTGCAAGGTCAAAGGGCGTCCTGTGAGCCCCCGAGCAGGTGCTGAAGAGCTCCTCCATTGCAGCTTCCTGTTAGCTGGAGTCAGGTAGTATTTTTTCTCCAGGCAACCAAATGAACTGAGCACACGTATGTCCGCAGACGGAACACCATTGAATATGCTATACCGAGTAAACAGAGGTTTAGTTTTCCTCATAGACACCAAATGTCTGTGGGTGTGCGGAGCAGGAAGGATGACGCCGGCAGGTAGCTGTCTCTCCCGGGATGCGCTGCCCAGGAGGACAGGCACGGAAGAGAGGGTCTTGCCACATTCAGTCAAACCGAATCGCAGCCCAAGCAACGGAGACAGAGGGGCCTGGGCTGTGTTGTTAATTCAGTTTTCAACTTCACTTAACTTTATCGGCCTACAAGGTGGGGGTGCTGCCAAGGTCAACACAGCCGATCTGTGTGCCTAAGGCAGGCTTTGGCGCTAATGGAGGCTTGCACGCCAGCATGTCCGTCCTCTGCGTGCTACCCCACGTCCCGCTTGGGCTCACTGCCCTGCTCCTGAAGGTCATGGGATCAGTAAGGCTCTTCTCTGCTGAAGGCCCATGACATTTTTTCAAAAGCCCCAATAAATGTTTCTTTTTTTATTTTAACACACTATAATACACGGTGATAAAAATAAATGAGGATTTTCAGACAGGAGATTGTTAAAATAGTTCACTTCCCAGGCAGGTTTTAAAAGTTATAAAACAATTTTTTAAAAGTCCCTAAGAAAACTATCTAGTATTTCCTTATCAAAATATCTTACTTGAAAGTGTAACTCTCTAGTGAACATCTAGTTAAGCTGATAACACCCCTGAGCAAAGTGTTTGCATCCTGAGGAGAAACAGGGAAATCGCTCTTCTGTGGCCGCACAGGTTTAATTCAAGGCCTTTGTGGCATAGAGGGCACTACACTGGTTGCACCAGGAGCCCAGCTTCAGTTGCTAGGCTCAAAAGCTGACAGAGATAAAATTATATAAATGATTTTCTCAGGGATCCTGGACACCAGATAGAATCAGAGCATAGCTCTGGTCAATGAGTGTGTGATAATTGCTAAGATTAATATTTAAACAAATATTTGCTTTGAAGGTGACAAAAAAAATGGTAATACAACATCAATTTCAGTCATGGCATAGATGTTTCAAGCCTGTGACCTATGGGCAAAGTGTCACCCTCACCTCGTGGCAGTGTGTACTAATTACAGAGTTACTACTTTTCCATGAGCTTCCCTGTATTAAATGACTGACTGAATGAATTTGTAAGTACAAAATCTAGAACATTTAAGCTAAAAGGAACCTACTAGATCAACTAGGATAATTCTCATTTTATAAACCCTGAGGTCCAGGAAATTTCGTCTTCGTGTTTTACCTGAGGTCAGTGTTTAATAACTAAGGCAACACCAGAACTCAAGTCTCTTGGCCCTCAGAACTGTTCTCGCATTCCATTGTGCCAGGATTCTACTATGCACTTGGATTCTGCACTTTGCCTTCAACATGTTCATATAAAAGTTAAAATTTAAGTTTATAAAGAGATCAATGTCCGACTGGGCATGGTGGCATATGCCTGTAATCCCAGTAGTGAGGAGGCTGAGGCAGGAGGATCATGAGTTCGAGAACAGCTTGATCTGTAATGATCCCCTGCCTCAGAAAAACAAACAAAGAAGTGATCAATGTCCAACAACAATAAATCAACCAATAAATCTCACCTATTTCTCAATTTTTCTTTCACAGTTTACCTGTTCATTCTAATAGTCTTTCTAAAGAGAAGTTGTCTGCTGGATTTTTTTTTCATTGATATTGTTGGTAAAGATATTCTGTAGTTTAATTTATAAATCAAAGAGTAATAAAAGCCTTCTTTATTCTCTAAGTTTAATAAACATTCCCAAAGAAGGATTATTGTTACTACTAACACAAATATAATACCAATTATATGAGATAGACACTATACATATATCTATGTCATTTGCCAGGTAGGATAGTGTTAAACTAGTACATTTCCTAGTCAGTTTTTAAAAGTAAAAATGTCAATAAAAAACCCCATCTAAAATGTCCTTATCAAATATGCTTGCTATTATGTTTGAAATACGGATAGCTCCCTTCTTGCCTTCTAAATAGTTGAGTAGTTCTTTAAAAGTTAAACTTTTGAAATACATCTACATGGCTGAGTGTAGAAGCAGAGGACAGACCTGTCACACGGTACATGACATAAAGAATCACACTCCTGACACTTTTCTCTCCTCACTCAAAGGCCTTGGAGGAAGTAAAACATTCCCTGAGCCAAGCTCTTAAATATTTCTGGACACTTGGAACGTTCTTGTGTTTGGAGTCTTTACTGGTTTTAAAGGTGTCCCAATGAAGGGACTGGGTGAAACCAAAGCTCGAGTTTGACCAGTTGGGGTCTCCCTCTCTTACACGTTGGGAACTCTTGGCCAGAAAAGCACAGCATACTTGGGTCAGGGAAATTAAAATACCCCCCAGAAAACTCTATCTGTAAAACATTTTCCAAAATGAATTCCAGTTGCAAGAATATTTTTGGCAAGTGAACAGCAGGAGGCTGAGAGCCTGGTGTATGCCGGTTTCGCTGACTCCAGGGACAGAACACGGGTGCAGGGTGAGCGCACACTGAACCCAGGAGGGCTGAGCCCCGAAAGCGAGAGCAAAGCACCCAGGCGGTAGCCCTCAGCCACTGGGCTCCTCAGTTTCCAGGGCATGAAAAGTGCAAGTTGGAGATGTGACAGAACCTTGGGGAGAGGAAATACTGAGGCCTCGTACAAGTTACTCCCTGTGCCCTGTGAACCCAAAGAGGGCATGAACGTGGGTCAACTACAGCTGCCCTAAGTATGGGCCAAGTCAGGCTTCAGAGCTGCTCAGAGTCTGTGCGAGTGAGACTCTGGGGGCACCTGGAGTTCACCTGCACCCCGGAGCACAGGGCTGGACTGGTTGCTCTCTACTCAGTAGTGGTGAGGGGGGAAAAAATGTGCCCAGAAAAACAAAAGGAAAAAGAAAAGACCATGCCCATGATATGCACAATGACATGGGTGGCTCTCACTGCCAAGTGAAAGAAGACAGATTTTTAAAATTTGAGTATATATTGTATGATTACATTTATATAAAACTGTAGGAAATGAAAACTAACCTATAGAAACAGAAACCAGATCCCTGGTTTCTGGAGGGGCAGAGGGAAGAACTACAAAGGAGCACAGGAAACTGGGGGGGTGCAGTGACAGATAAATTCATGATCTTGAGCACAAGGATGGTTTCATGCATGTTTACATATGTCAGCTTATCAAATCACACACATAAAATAAGGGAGATTTCTGTCAATTGTACTTCCATGAAAAAAGATCCATATGCTCAGAATCTGAAGTCTGATTCTGTTGGTCCAGGATGGGTCCTGGGGATGAGATTCTGCAAAAGTCTCCCCGAATGATTGAGAATGTACAGCCAGGTGTAGGGCACAGAACTCCGCCGGTACAGACTTCGGTTCTTATCTGCAGGGAGATTGGAAGTCTTTGGTTACTGCAAGAAGTCCAAGTCCTGAAACTCTCCTGCCTGCATTTGAGACTATGGGCCCTTTCACGCAAGAGACAACAAGCACAACTTTTGAGAATTCTGCTCAAAAGGCCCTCAGGGCATTTCTGCACTGAATTGTGTCATGCTATTCTGAAGGAAGTGCGAGTCTATGTTATTTCACACGTTTCAAAGGTATCATTTTGTCTACTGTGATGGGCGGCTTCTTTCATGTTCTGGAGGCATCTATGACACTTGGACACGGTCCTGTTTGTTTGTGGTTGAGTAGGAAACTAGTTTCCAGTTACCAAGCCGAGCAAGATGCTACTCTGCCACTGTTTGTAGGGTCAGAGACTCCCAGATGCCCACCGACATTCACCATCCTCACACTCTCCTTGGACTCCTCCCTGGACTCTTCAGTTCAAATCCTTTCACTGCAGGTAGGCAAAATCCAACAAAGAATCATGTTAAATAGCTCTATCAGGGGTGTGGTGCTAAGCATAGGAAAGAATAGAAGCTGGGCATGGTGGCAACATTTCTATAATCCCAGCTACTTGGGAGGCTGAGGCAGGAGGATTATAAATTCAAGGCCACCTTGGGCACCTTAGTAAAACCCTGTCTGGAAAAAAAAGCTCAATCAAGCTCAAATGCATTTATATTAGCAAAAAGACAAAGTGTACAAATCCTAGAATTTTATCAAGTTAAAGTTAGTTGATTATAAATGTATTTATGAATCTTAAGGACCAAGGAAATGTCAAATCCAGTGAAGTGGTCAGCAGGAATGGACCACTTCATTGGCTTAAGGGACAAGGGACCCAGAGACCAGTCTCTTCAATGGGACAGCCTACAACTTGATGACCATTAAATAAAGCTCAGTCCCATCACCAGGAAGCCCATGTTTCAGCCAAAACATTGCTCAGAAGTAGCTCTTTTCTCTGCTATAGCAAATGTCTCCCCTTGGGTAAGCCTTGTGCTTCTTACCATCAGGAAGATTGAGAATTAAGTGGGGAGCGATTTGAGACCACCAAACCAAAATTTGAAGAGCCCAAACTGCCAAAAATTGTATATTAAGAAGAAAATAGTGTATATTTGCTCTTGTATTTTTAATTTTTAAAAGAATAAGTGATAGCCTTATAATTACAATTTAAAATACAACTGAGGTAGAATTTTATGGTTTTGAGTTTGTACTAAGTTTATTGCAACATATAAGAGAATCCGAGAACCCTATGTTAGGGGGAACAGAAGGAAATGGACCTAAATGTATATAAGCACTGAAGTAGCCCAGGAAGTTTTTTAACCCATAAGTCTTTGAGAATAGGGAGAGAGAGAAAGAAATACAGAGGGACACAAGTGGATATAAACATACAACCACAGATTAAAATATTTAAAGCAATTAACCTTATTCATAAGCCCTTTAGAAGTAAATTGCTAAATTCTACAATTACTTGCATAAGCTGAACTAAAATAAACTACATTTTATCTAATTTTTATTATTACTTTAATAACTTTATTTTAATAAAAATCAATAATCTAATTTTTATTTTAATAATCTAATTTTGTTCAAAATAGCATGCATAAACTGAACTAAAATAAAGTACATTTTTCAAACTTTTATTGTCATAATTGGTATAGTAATTTTAAGTCCAGAAGGAACTTTTGAATAGTGTTTTCCACATGCAAAAGCTACCTTCAGTGATATCTAAAAACTCCTGTCAACGTAAGGAACTGTGAGAACGTGTTGTAAGTGCTGAGTGCTATAATCTGGAAAGACGCGATGCCAGAGAGTCTATGGGAAAACAAGCAGAGGGTGGCAGCTGAAAAGTCTAAGAGGGTCCTCAACGCTAAGAGCAAAGCAGGGCTCAGGGAGAGAGGGTCCCAGGGAGGCCCTTCATTTAGGATGTTGGGAAGTAGAGGCTGCAAGAGACTAACCCACCAGGGCGCCTCCCCCTGTGGGCGGGGTAAGAGGGTGCCCCCCCCCCCGGAAAAGAAGGAAATAGCACTCGGTTGCAGCCCACCTGGGTGGGCTAGAAGGCAACTCGCGGTCCCTGGATGGGTGACTTCCAGGTGCTGATGATGAGGTCACATCCTCAATAAGGTATGGGAACCAGAAGGCCCCTTCCTCAGAGCGTCCTTTGCATTATTTCATTTTGCTCTGGGACTCAAAAGTCTATTTGTAAATCAAATATTTAAATTTTCATGGGACCCAGCTGTCCAAACAGCCCCGTAGGCCAGTGTCCCTGACACCTAAACAGATGGAAGGCAAGGGAAGCTCCTCTTCATCCTCGGCTTGAGAGCTTGGACTGTAGGGTCAGCAAAGACCTTCAGGAGGAAGAATCTTACCTCCCAGCGTTGCCATGGGGACTGCAGGCTGGATTCATAAAGCTTTACAGATAATGACTTTTTTTACTGGAAATTGAACCCAGACCCTTCGCAACAAGCTACATCTCCAACCCTTTTTATTTTTTTATTTTGAGACAGCATCATGCTAAGTCCCTAAATTGCCCAGGCTGGGTTCAAATTTACCTCAGCTCTCCAGAGTGCTGGGCTTACAGGTCTTGTGCCATCACACATAGTAGATGACTCCTTCAAGAAGGAAGACAGTTCCTACTTTCCAAAGGCTAAATGGGGAGTGAGGTCGTGGTGCTGGGGGAAACAGAAGGTCTTCCGGGCTAAGAAGAGGGGAGATGGGAGTTGGCGGAGTCTGATGAAAGCAGGATGAGGACACACTCCCTCCAGGGTTGGGGACCTGACAGTCATTCCAGTCCACCCCAGAGGTGAGGTCTCCACCAGACGACGTGGCCTTTTCTCACACCGAATGTTGTATGTGAGGAAGAGTAGATGGCTTTCAATTCATTGGCTATAGCCATCCGTTAACCCTAAGCCCACACTCACCTAACAGGTCAAGCGAACAGCTAGGGAAGGCGCACCCAAGCTCCCCCAGATATGCCGGGGACACTGGGCTCCATTTGAAGAGCCATTTCCATCACACGTGCAATGTGCGTGCAGAACTTTCGTCTGACGTTATCAGCACATCTAGGCCCTGGTGGCTATCTGGCTATAAAGACTTCAGACATTATCCCCAAATCTCCATTGTCCCTGCATTTTCCATCAACAATAGTTAAGCCACACTGCCTTTGATGTCTCTGGAGTTACTGGGTCACCCATGTGACACTGAACAGAGCAAGATGACCGGGACACAGTAGCTCAGCCCTGACATCTGCCCAAGGCCAGCAGCAAGGGTTCCAGGAGTTCGTTATACGAGCTAGGAGGTCCATTCAACCAACCATCTGTCACCAGCCTACCATGCCACCCTGGGTCACCAACTTCCTCATTCAGGACCATCGGCAAGATGTGCAGAAGAGCACATGTCCTCTGCTCCTCTCCATCTTCTCCAGTTCTCTCCCCCACCCCCCACCTTCCCTCCTTCCCTTTCCTCTCTCACTCCTATAAAAGAGAGATAATGTGTCTGTACTGCGCTTTGCGCTCCTTGGAGATACAAGGTCTATAAATGTAAGCTGTTATCACTGTTACCATGGAAACACACACAGAGAACTGAGCTCCAGCCCTGCATCTGCTGAGCGAAGCTCCGGCCTCCTTGTCCTGTTGCTTGTTAAGCAATCTGTGGTTTCGCAAAGCTTCCTGGCCCGGTGGGGGTCGGGGATAGGACTCAGAGCTGAACTCCTCTGCCACTCAACTCTTCTTCACGTCACTCATCAAAAACTGTGTTACTGTTTGCTGAGGTAGACGTTGGCCACCAACTGTAAAAACAAGGAAGGTTTAATGTGCAGGCCACCTGACCCAGGATTCTAATCTGTAAGAAGGTTCAGACAAGGACAATTCCTATGCACTTCAGAACTCACACTGCACCCGTTTCCTTAACTTGCTTCCTGACTCCTCAACTTCAGAATTAAGACTGGGATGAAGAGGCTGTGCTGTCTGCTCCTTTCTGTGGGTCTTTCTCACCGTTGCCTCCTGGGCCTAGTACAGTGCCTGGTGTACAGTGGAACTACATGGAGTCCAGGAACAAAACAAAGAGCGAGGGAATGAAGGAATGATAACCGTCTTTTCCCACCACCTCCTGCTAGTGGTGACTGCCGGCTCCCGCTCAGCGCCCAGGGCACAAAGGAAGCCCCTCTCATTTCTGGTTTCAAGGAGGAGCCTAAAATAACCCATCCTGGTTGCAGACCCGACAGCCGAAAGGGAAAGTATGAATGCTGACAAGTCCCTGTCCTTTCAGGCCAGTCTGTGACCTCGGTCAGCAGGGAAAGCAGGATGAGAAAGGACTGGAGAAGCAGGCATCAGGGGCCAAGAGGCCCTTGTTTGTCACCTCTGTTCTCCAATCAGAAGCACAGCACTCAGCAACCCATTCGGGACCCCTCCTGTCTCTCAGGAGCTATTCCTATTCCCCACCCTTATTCCCCAGTTGATTCTCCTACTCTTAAAAAAATAAAATTTAAAAAAAAAAAAAAAGGAAGAGCAAGACGTCCCTCCCAGGCTTGCAGCAACAGGCAAGCAAAATGAGAAGCCAAGCCCAGAGCCAGAGGCTGGCACCAGGCGGTGACCAACACATACTGGCTCCACTGCATCCATCTGCCAGTATGCACAGAGAAGCCATTTTTTGTTGACTGATGCACCTAGCACTTATTCTACAGGCATGGCCGAAGCTTCCGCCCCACCAGCGTGGAGGCCTGCACTGTCTCACAATGCACTGCCTTTGGGAAGGTGGAGAATGTGAAGGGCGAGGAAATGCTCCAGCGTGTGCAGGAGGCGAGGCACGGCCTGCTACAGGATTTGCAGGCTCCGATGAAAAATGAAAATGGGGGCCCTTGTTTAAAAATGATTTAAAATTTCAAGAAGATAATGCCGAGGCTTATACCAAGCGTGGATGGGGTCCGTCTAAGTGGGGACCCTGTGCAGCTGCAAGGCTTGCTCATTTGTGAATGCTGAGCTGCTCGCTTAGCAGCGTGGCCCAAATAAAGTTGTCATCACTATGTGTCTAAGACGACCACCAGAGAAGGTCCGAGAATGCATTCTACAAAATGTCTGAGTTCACCGAACTCACATTCTAAGCTAAATGTGAACAGTTGCAAAGGTCATTTCAGGAGAGAAAAGCTCATAAAAACACATAAACTCCTGTGAGGCAATCAGTGATCACATAAAACACATAATGACTATGCTCAGAGTTTCAGACTGGCCCTGTATCCTTGGTCACAGAGTATGGGGAACAGGTCAAATTGTAATTTATTTTTTCCATACTGGTGAATGAACTCAGGGCCTCTATGATGAGCTACATTCCAGGACTTTTATTTTTGAGATAGGGTCTCGCTAAATTGCCCAGCCTGGGCTCAAACGTGTGATCCTCCCGCCTCAGCCTCCAGAGGACAGACATGGGCTACCTTGCCCAGCTGGGAAGGTCAAATTGTTAAGCATATAAAAGACCTTCATCCATTTATTCAATAGCTCTTTATTAAGTCCCTAGTGTATAGGCATGGTGCTAGGCTGCACAAAAGAAATAGAAGAAGATATTATCCTTAGACATAGATGGGAAAGACCAGATGCCTCTGAAGGCCCTCTCGGTTCTAACATTTTGGGATTCCTTGAGGAAGGAAGATATGGGCCCTACCTCTAAGAGACTTAAGTCTAGCACAATCACAGAAACTGCTCTATAAACAATGCTTTTTGTGTGTGTTTATAATTGCTCTGTCTTTTTCATATAATGTGTTTGTACATTCAGTGAAGGGCTATAAATAACTGAGGGGACTCAGAAGGAACTTGGGATTTTGTACATTCCAAGTCAAAAATAAATCAATGTTTAGCTTTAATATGTCCGATACTTGGTTTGGTCTCATCTACCCTGGGTGTCTTGGGTCTCTCTCTGAGCTGTGTCTTGGTACTCCACAATTTTCAGTGAAATAATGGGTGCGTTGCAATCCCGAGAACTTCTGTTTACAGAAGTCCTTACGGAATGAAGGGAAGAGGGAAGGGTGGGTAGAGAGTGGGCATTTCATCACATGAATGGCCATTATTTGCCAGGTGCTGTGAGATGCTTTTGATCGTCACATAGACTGGAAAGGAATTAATGCTAACAGAAATTTGAAGACTAAGTAATTTCTCCAGGTCACTAATAACTAATAGGCAGGAATCAAAATCAGATGGAGGTTTGTCTGGTTGTTAAAGCCTGTGCTCAAAATTTGGTTTCAGCACATGCAGGTAAAGAACCCTCTATGAATACACCAGTTGTTACACTTTGGCAGAAAGAAAAGGCACAGGAGCCAGGTGTGGTGGCGCACACCTGTAATCCCAGCACTCTGGGAGGCTGAACCAGGAAACTAACAAGTTCAAGCCCAGACTAAGTGAGTTAGTGAGACCCTGACCCAAAATATAAAAGGGAGCCAGGTGTGGTGGCACACGCCCCTGATCCCAGCACTTAGGAGGCTGAGGCAGGAGGATCGCTGTGAGTTCGAGGCCAACCTGCGCTACCTAGCAAGACCCTGACCCCAAAAAGACAAAAATAAATAAATAAATAAAAGATAGGATTGGGGTGTAGCCCAGCGTGAAGGCCCTGGCTTCAATGCCCAGTACCAAAAGAACAAAACAAAACAAAAAAAGTGTGTGGCTCAGTTCCATTATATTCTTTTCTTTTTTTTTGAGACAAGGTCTCATTGTGTAATTCAGGCTGATCTTCAACTCATTATATAGCCCAGGCTGGCCTCAAACTTGCAGTGATCCTCCTGCCTCACTCTCCCAAGTGCTGAGATTACAGGTGTGCACCACCATGCCCGGCTCTATTATATTTTTTATCAGTGGACAGAGGATGGAGGTGGCCACACCTTACTGTTTGACTCCAACAGAATTCACTGTCTTCCCTATAACTTGGTTCTACCATCAGATAAAAAAACAAAAGAAAAGGCCAGCGCTCCCAGTGTTGGAAGGGCTCCGCAGATGTGCTGGGGATCAGCCTGTCACATGGTGGGGGTCACCCCGGGGGGCAGTGAGACGAGCATGGCAGGGAAACAAGGGTCTCGCCAACCCCACAGCCAGAGCCTCCTTTCCAGCCCAGCCCCTTCACCTCCGGAAGAAACCACTCTTTTCTTTGAGACGATGTGTTTTGGGGTTTCTTCTAACGTCAGCCTGTCACTGAAGGTCAGCCTGTGAGCCTGCGCCCGACTCAGCCCCCTGCCATCACTGGGTGGGAGGGGCGCCTAGGAAGGCAGCAGCTTAGGGACCTGCAAGGCCCACGGCTCCTGGGGTGAGGCTGCCACCTGGAGAGTCGCTGGACCTTAACAACCTGTCCCTCAGGCAAGGGTCCTGAAAATCCTCCACCTGGAGGAACTAATTCTGTAGGCATCACATCCTAATACCTTCAGCGGGTTATGTTTCGCACACACTAAATCAGCGACTGCTCAGTCCAGCTCAGGGGAGTTTACTATCCATCTGAAGTTCTACTGCTTATCAGCATCAAATGCATGATGTGTTGAAATGGATCGCTGGCCTCTGCCCTGGAATTTCTGACTCAGTAGGGCTGAGCAGGGGCCTGAGAATCTGCATTTCCAACAGGTCCTCTGGTGAGCCTGCCCGTGTGGGTCTGGGGTCCACCCTTGGAGACTCACTGATACACAACGCACACCTGCTGCCCCGCATGATGTACGAGAACTGTGGCTGTCACATCACATGGAATCTGTAGGTCGATGCTAACAGAAACAATGTCGCCACATCCTGCTATCTCAGTACATTCAAAATACAGAGACGCGTTTCCAGAATGTAACTTGGTAAGTAAACTAGTAAGTAATTTACATAACAAATATTGTGTTTATTTTAAGTCAGGCAGTAGGAGCCACCTGGGATGAAGTGGACAACAGTACCAGACCTATTGGACATGGAGGCACACACCTGTAATCCCAGCATTTGGGAAGCTGAGGAAGGAAACAGGAAGTTCAAAACCAGCCTAGGCTACTTAGCAAGTTCACGGCCAGCCTGGACTATCTAGGGAGACCTTGTTGCAAAAAACAAACACCCCCCCCCAAAAAAAACACAATTCCAGACCTTATGGAGCTTAAATTGGCATGGGAAATGCGATCATGTAGTGAGTTCCTCTTAAATCCTAAGCCCTTTCTTTATGTAAGCGATCTCAGGCTCCACAAAGACAATACAACATAGTTGTCATTATCTACACTTCCCAGATAAGGACACAGAGCCTCGCGCCATCAGTACCTTTCACGGCTATGTCTCTAAAACCCGTGTACTTTCCACAGCACCACAAAAAATACATTTGGCCAACTTTATAAAGGGATTGTTAGCCAAAATATCATAAATTTTGTCATGAAACGACTTCTTTTAGTTATCGTTACCTGGAGAGGTCCCTGAAAGGTTGGGGACCTTTGAGCGAAAGATCCCAAGCATTGGGATGGGAGGACCCTGGAGGAGAAAGAGGAAACAACCTGTAACCCTCAGCCTCAGCCATTCTCCGAACCACCTGGCAGCTGCTCTGAACCTTCTGGATTCAGAAGCTTGTCCGAACGTCAACCTTACAGTAAAGCAGTAGGTCCAGGGTTAAAACCAGGCCCCCTTCCTCCCGTGGCCCTTTATTCAGTAACTATTCCCTGCCATGCCTGCGTTCCAGCACGGTGCTGGGCACTGTGGCGAGTGCACGGATGGGTAACAATGCGGCCCTGCCGCGGAGCTCAGGGTGGAAGGGAGATGGCCTCTTCCTGCTCGGCAGCCAGGCACTCATTTGAGCCCCTCTTGAGGATTTTCCTTATTTTGTGAATGTTTCATGGTTTCAGTATTTTTCACTTTACTCATGATCCCAATTTATGCTGGTATTTTTATTTTAGTTGAGCTGTTAATAATAGAAGTTACGTATTTGGTGAAATAGTATGATGACTTACTCATTTTATTATTTTATGTTATTCTGGGCCTGGAATCTAGGGCCTTCACATCGAGCTACATCCTCAGTCCCCTTTCAATTTTTTATTTTTGAGACAGGGTCAGTCAGTCTCTACGCTGCCCAGGCTGAGCTCAAACTGGCAATCATCCTGCCTCAGTCTCCCAGAGTACTAGGGTTACAGGTGTGTGCCTGGCTAATTTTTTGTTTTTTTATTTTATTTATGTATTTATTTATTTATTTATTTTGTTTTTTTGAGACAGTCTCACTGTGTAGTGCAGGCTGGCCTTGAATTCACTATGTAGTAAAGGCTGGGCTCAAACTCACAGTGGTCCTCCTGCCTCAGCCTCCCAAGTGCTGGGATTACAGGTGTGTGCCACTGCATCAGGCTTCTATTTTTTTAAAGAGAAAAGACAGTGATTGGTTGATTTTTTTCATAAACGCAGTTCTTTCTGGAGTGAGATGGAATCTTAAGGTTTTGATTTGCATCTCTTGAACGACTAGTGATGTTGAACACTTTTTCATATATTTGTTTGCCATTTTAATTTCTTCATTTGAGAAATGTTTATTCATTTCACATGCCCATTTTTGGATTGGGTCTTTAAATTTGGGAGGTTTAATTTTTTTTTGAGTTCTTTGTATATTCTAGATGTTAGACCTTTGTCTGATGGATAGCTAGCAAAAATTTTTTCCCAGTCCATGGGTTTTCACTCTGCTCTGTTGGTGAATTCTTTTGCTGTGCAAAAGATTTTTAATAGCATGTGGTCCCAAGCACTGCTGCTGTGGGGAAAAAAGAACCCTCCTCCATTGTTGGTGGGAATGTAGATTGATCCAGCCACTATGGAAATCAATATGGAGATTCCTCAAAAAACTAGAACTAGAGGTTCCATTTGATCCAGCTATTCCCCTACTGGGGATCTTCCCAGAAGAATTAGAATCATCATATTATAAGGATATATGCACAACCAGGTTCATAGCAACACAATTTGTAATAGCTAAGTCTTGGAAACAACCTAAATGCCCAACAACCAATTAATGGCTAAAAAAGATGTGGTTTTTCTACACAATGGAGTACTACACCACCATATAAAAGGATAAACTAGAGTCATTTGTATGTAAATGGATGTTCCTTGAGAACATACTATTAAGTGAAATAAATCAGACACTCATGAGTACACATCCAATTGTTTCTCTGATATGAGAAACCATAGTGTAAATAGGACAAAGAGGTGTAATAGATGTAATAGGAAGATAATATACAAAGGAGAGGAAAACTAGAAAGAGAGAAGGGAAAAAAGCAGGAAGGGAAAAAAGGAAAGAAAGGGGAAGGGGAATTCATGGAGAAATGTGAATAAACCTGCTGTAAATAGGGATGGAGGGAACGGGGGGGCGGGGAAGTGGGGGCAGAACCAAGATGCATCATGTACAGGTACAAAATAAATGAGATGAATGCGATTATTATATGTACATTGTACCAATACATGTTCTTGATGAAAAAGAAAAAAAAATAAAAATAAAAATTAAAAAGAGAAAAGACAGTGATTATTCCAGACCTTGGGAAAATCATTTTTAAAAGGAAGTGGGGCCCTTTTTGCTCCCCTTGCTTCCCTTGCTGCCTTCTGCTTGTCTGCCAGGCCACCCTGCCATGGATCCAGCTGATTGTGGACTGAAACCTCTACAAACTGTGAGCTAAATAAATACTTCCCACTTCCGAAAATAAATAAATGAATCAATAAAATAAAAACAAAAAGAAATGGATCCTGGAGCATGAGCAAGAAAAGGAAAAACAAAATCCTTGGAAGGTAAAGCATTTATGATCCTCTTCAAAAAGGAAACCGAAAAGAAAAAAAGAAATATGCCCTCAAGGAGGGGCAGGAGAAGGAATCTTCGAGGAGGAAGAGAAAGCCTTGAGATGGGGTAAAAGGAGCCGATGAGTGGCCAGAAAGGAAGACAACAGCATTGACATAACTCTGTCTTGGGCTTTTACCCTTTGTAGTTAAACTGCATTTCAACTTCAAGACACAGGACACTGTTTGGTTTTCGTTTAGGGAAAGGAAGGTTAGATTTTGCCCGCTCTCCAGTTTAGATGTCTCGCATAGGTGACCATATGTTTGGGAGGCTTGAAATCAGCCTCCGGGTTCCAGGCAGGACTTAGTGCATGGCTCAGAAGGCCGGGGGTGGCACTGAGTTGTGTCACCCGTCCACAGGGGACAAGGGTTGGCGGGGGAGGCACAATAGGGAGCTGCTCCTAACAATCAAGTCTTTATTTCCTTCAAAGCCCGGTACAGAGATGCTACCCAGAAGCACGCAATAAACACATATCCACGTAGCCTTGACTCCCTAAGCTCAGCTGAGAGCTGTCTCTACCATTTCCCTGGCATTTTCAGGTCTCAAAGAGCAGAGTAGTAAACAAGTTTCTTTTCTTCCTTTCTCTTTTGGTGTTTTAAAACAGAGTCTTGCAATGTACTTCAGGCTGGCCCTGAATTACGTAGCCCAGGCTGGTCTCGAACTGGCTTCCCCCACCTCCCCCCAGCCTCCCGAGTGCTGGGATTACAGGTGCACACCACCACACCCAGGTAACAAGTTTCATTTCTCTATATTTAAACTCTTGAATACAACATGCTTATCCTGGAGGCTCATTTCTATGTTCAATTTGAGGGTTTTGTTTTGTTGTGTTCTGCCGTACTGGGGACTGAACCCAGGCCCTCTCCAGTCCCTTTGTCATTTTTTTACTTTGAGACAGCATCTCCCCAAGCTGTTAAACTGCCCGGGCTTGAACCTGCTGTCCTCCTCCCTTGGCCTCCTAGGCATGCCGGAATTCCAGGTGTGTGCCACCATGGCCGAGGCCGGATGGTCTCTGCTTAACAGTCACCTGGGAAGATGGTTCACACACGGTCCCCGAGCTCTCCCCATAATCTGATTCAGGAGTGACATGACCCTGGGTGGGTGGGGGGTCTTGGGTGTCCCGCCGCCCCCAGTGGGAGTGCCAGGCACTGAGGTAGGGCCTAGCCCTGGCCTGACTCCCGTTCTGACTCAGAAAGTTGAAGGAGAGTCATATTGAGACCAAAGTGCCAAAGGGAAAGTAACTTTTAATAAAGCAGAAGCAAGTACAAAGCTGCTTTCTCTTAGCGAGAGAAGCAGGATGCCCGAAACTGAGCCACTGTCGGGCACAAGCCCATGACACAGCTTTTATAGGTCTCCACTAGAGGCCACCTTGACTTTCTCAACTATGAGTGTCACTACTTGATTGGTCCATTGACTCGTTACTAGGGAACGTGGGGAAGCGTCTCTGGGGACTTTCCACTAGGGTCTGGGACCAAGCTTTCTTTTTTTCTAACTTCCGTAAAAGCAGTCTCGAAAGGTAGAGCATAGAGAGGAAATACGACCACAGGTTGTCATTCTCGCTGGCAGTGTCAACCACAAGTGGCCACAGACTGCCATCCTCGCTGACAGCATTAGCCACAGGAGCTGCTGCAACCTGCTTTTGCTCTTAATAAAGCTCCCTGTTTCTCTTCTCTGGGGGGCCTCCTGCTGTAGCTCTGCCTAATGTTCCCCCTTCCCCTACAGGAGGATGGTGCTCTGCACAAAACCCACCTCATCTTGTGTCAAATCCTATGAGACCGCTGCTTGATTTCTTTCAGTCTAATTTGACTTTATTTGAAGCCTTTTACTGGAGGTAAAAGGCCATTTTCTGAATATGTCTTTAAAACATTTTTTTTGAGACAGAGTGTCGCTACATTTCCCAAACTGGGCTTGAACTTGCAATCCTCCTGCCTCAGCTTCCAGAATGCTGGGATTACAGGTGTGTGCCACCATGGTTGGCTATTTCTAAATTTTCTTAAGCAAACATTACAAAGGAGGAAGGATGCTCTCTCTTGAGGCACTGGTGCGTTGCAGCTGCACTGGACTTTCCTTGCTGGCTTCCTCTGTTCAGTGGTGGCCCCTAGTTCACTGAGGGAATCTAGGGGGAGAAGGGCTGCGAGTATAGCAGAAATAGTGTATTGTCCTCCATGACCTTCTGAATGAGGGGTGTGGGAGTGACGTCATGGTGCCCTGATGAACTCCAACCTGCTTCACTCTAGTTCTTCCTTTAGGAAGGATGCTCCAGACTCTGCACCTCTAAGTGTGTGTGTGTGTGTGGGGGGTGCGCACACGTGCGTGTGCATGCATGTTTTGTCTTTTTTTGCAATACTGGGGATTAAACCCAGGGCCTTCACACTAAGTTACTAAATTGCCCAGGCTGGGCTTGAACTTCCTTCGCATCCTCCTGCCTCAGCTTCCCAGAGTGCTGGAATTGCAGGTGCTCCACCACATCCAGCCATTTTTTCTTTATTAAAAAAAAGTTTGCCCTAATCCCAGGGACTCTCCCATTTCCCTGAGACACAGGTACCTTTTTTTTAACTTTTTTTTTTTTTTAACCAAGAACATGTATTGGTACATTGTATACATAGTGGTCACATTCATCATGGTTATTTTGTACCTGTACATGCTGTATCTTGGTTTTACCCCCTCTTCCCCACCCCTGCCTTCAGCTCCCCCCTTCCCTGTTTTCAGCAGGTTTATTTGTATTTTCCCTTTCCTCTTTCTTTCCTTTTTCCCTTCTTTCTTTTCCCCCTTCTCCCTTTCTAGTTCTCCTCTCTTTGGAATATAACCTTCCTTTTATGTAGTATCTATTACACCTCTTTGTCCTTATTCACCCTATGGTTACTCATATCAGAGAAACAATCTGATGTGTACTCATGAGTGTCTGATTTATTTCGCTTAAGAGTATGTTCTCAAGGTACATCCATTTACCTACAAATGTCTCTAGCTTATCCTTTTTATGCCAGAGCAGTACTCCATGCACCTTTTCTGTGCTCTTCTGGATGCTTTTCTTGCCTGCCCCGCCCCACGCATCCCCAAGCACCCTCAGGCAGACTGGCTTCCCTAATCTGGGGTCACCATTTTCAAGAAGGCTGCTTGGCTCTGGGGATGGAGCCGGGTCCCTCTCCACTTGCTTCCCCAACACCCTGCATGAAAACACCAGGCCACACAGCCTCCTGCACTCTCCAGTGCCCAGCAGTGCCCAGCAGGGAAGCTTTCCTGGAAGCACACAGTGGGGGATGCTCCTTCCTGTCTGACCCGCCCATCCTGAGACCCTCCTGGTCTGCTCAGGCTGACCCACCTCCCCCACAAGGGGAGTCTTGCTCACTCCTCTCCCTCACTGGGCCTGCTAGCTCATTCAGGGCTTCGTGCTCCTGCCCTGCTAGATCATCCACTGGGCAGCGTCCCCACCACATCTGAAGCGGCCTTCGTGACCTCTTTGGTTTCCAAGCCAATAAACATGATGCGGCCTGCAGATAAGTGACCAAAGAGTGATGGGTGAACACAGGCATCCAAGAAGGATTTTTAAAAGTGTGACCCAACAAAGATTTACATTATTTGGATAACTTTTAACACGAAAAACAAAGAGGCCTTGGGAGCAATTAGGTCAAGTGTTTTTGAGCCTCATCTCCTAAATCAGATGTCTGGATGGGTTTGAAGGTGGCCTCGTTTCCTCTGTTCTTAGAGACTTAATCTATGAGACAGTTAGTTATGTCATTTGTGATATGGAGATAAGAGTAATAGGATCTAGCCAGCACGGTGGTACACGCCTATAATCCCAGCACTTGGGAGGCTGAAGCAGGAGGATCACCACAAGTTCGAGGCAAGCCTGGGCTACACAGTAAGTTCTCAAGGCCAGCCTGAACTACAAAGCAAGGCCCTGTCTCAAAACACAAAACTAAATAACTCCCCCACAAAAGAAACAAACAAACAAACAAAAAACAGTAATAGGACCTACCTCCTTAAATTATATAAAAGGTAAGATGAAGCAGGAAGCAGAAAAAAAAGGTTGTCCAAATTAAATACTTAGCCTAGCATCTGATTTCGAGTAAGTGTCTGATAAAGCAGGTTTTCTTCTCCGGTGCAGCTTCTAACATGATGACAAAGGCTTAAATGAAGCCAGAACTCCTGGGGAAGCAGGAACTGGTGATACTGCTGGTCATTCCACTCACGGACACGGGCGGTGCCCTCGGTGGCATCCCTGTAAGGACAGTCACAGAGATGACTTTTAGAGCCAAGAAACTGAGCACCAGGTGTGTGCAGGGGTGTCGCACCGTGACTGAACAGGAGGCCATCAGGGTTTCGGGATCGCCGTGGTGACAGCTAGGCAAAAGGGCTCTGCCTTTCCGCGGGCTCGCTGGGTGCACTGTCTGGTGTGCAATGGGTATGAAACGCCAATTGATTAACACTGCATCTAGCTACGATACAGACACACGAACAGCCAGTTTGCCTAAAGGATTTGCTCCTGGAGAACATAAAATCCCACCTCGATACTCAGTAGATAGATGAGTATAATAAATTAAGTTGCAATCCAGTTTATGCAAACTATTTAGCATCTTCACCCTTCCCAGGTCCTCCCCAAAGTAAAATAAAAGCAAAATAGCTTTTGTTCATGATTTCCCTTTGTTTGATCTCTACCAAGTAACTGCATATAAAATTCAGTATTTCTAGAATGATGTGGAAAGGTACAGCACCTCAGAAAGAAGAAAAGTGGGCATGTTTTATGCGTGCAGGAAGTTGCTCTGGGTGTTTGCCTGCCTACCTGTGACCTGCTTGTCTAAGTGTGTCTGACTGCCCTGAGCCAGCTGCCAGCCAGGCAGCCATTTGATCCTGCAGGATTCCCTGCTTCGTATCTAAGCCACACCAGAGGGAGCGACCTGGGCCGTGGCAGTCGAGGTTCAGGTCTCCCAGCAACCTGTGACCTGTAGGAAAATGTGAGCTGTGCCATCTGATTCCCTCTGGCTGGAATTCAGACTAAGAGCAAAGCAAGCTTTGCCAGTCAGCAGTTGGAACGGGAGAAAGGCGGGACCATGAAACCCTTCTCCAGTTGCTTGCACTCAGGCCAAGCTGAGGACTGGGGCATCCCAGGAAGCAGAGGGAGTCAGGGGTAGTTAAGAGGCAGCTGAGTTGCTGCAGGAGTGCTGGCTAGAACAGCCCAGGTCCCTGTGATGCTGGGGTTTGTAGTACCTCGTTCTGGGCACTAGTGCCCCTTGCCCCCTGCTTTGTAAATACACATTTCACTTGAGTTAGATTTTCAGTGAGGGTATGTCCCTATTTTTTTTTTCTTTTTTTGTGCAAGTACAAGATCTTTTCCTAAAACACTTACCTAGCTAGGCCTGGTGGCATATGCCCATAATCCTAGCACTTAGGGGGCTGAGGCTGGAGGATCTCAGCCGGTTTATAGCCATCGTGGGCTACATGGTTCATTCAGAGCCAGCCTGGACTACATAATGAAACCCTGTCTCAAAGAACAAAACAAACAAACAAAAAACACCTACGTGGCTTCAGTGTTAGAGAGGCCTTGGCTCAAGAAACCTGCAAAGGCATCATGATAAAAATGTGTGTGTTCAGATCATCCATAAACACGAGTCTCCCTGGGCTCTCCAGACTCCTCAGACCCGGAGCCCTGCTTCAAGAAGGACACTGACAGATGAGAAATCACACCGAGGTCAGCAACAGACATGACAAGAGAGTTGGACTAAAGCCATCTCGTGGAAGGACTGAAGAAATGGGAATATTTTTAGCTTCAGAAAGTAAAAATTAAGGAGATGAGAGAGGTTTATTTTTCCAGTAAACACAGAACTGCCACCCAGCAGAACATGCAGCATGTGGTTGGAGATTTAGCTCAGTAGTAGACTGGTTGCCTAGCAAGCGCAAGGCCCTGAGTTCGATCTCCACCACCTCCTGCCCCCAAAAGGACATGCAGCACATTTGCTTATTCTTCCTCCAAAGGCAAGAACTAGGAGGGTCGGAAGCTTCCAAGGTTCAGCTGAGTTTCCCAACACTGGGATGTTTTGCCGAAGGCACTGAGTATGCAGTCCCCTGGGAGGTATTCAACTAGTTAGCTGCCTCCCTCCTCTCCTGGGACAAGGGGTTTGGACTGGACGCCCTCTGACATTATCGCCAACTCTAAACACAAGGACTTTATCCACCATGACTACCTTTACCTCCTGGGCCTTTCACTAAAGCCACGCTAAAAAGTGTGCAGACCATAAAAGATTAAGCAGACCATAAAACAGATACACCCTTTATCTCTAGAAGACCTGGAGTCACTCAGCACAAAGGCGTCATAGAATACACTGGTATCCTCACCTCACCTGTATCTGTCCCTGGGGCAGAGACCGGCCGGGTAGGACGACCTCTCACTGACTGTGAATAGCTCGTCAAGAGGAAAGGTGTCCACTGTCTCTGCTAAGCAGACGGAAGGAGCTTTTTTTTTATCTTTTTGAGATGGTGTCTTGCTATGATGCTCAGGTGGGGCTCAAACTCCTGGGATCAAACAACCCTTCTGCCTTAGCCTCTCCCCAGTACCTGGACTACAGTTGAGTTACATGCATAGCTCCTCCTTCTTCCCATCCCACACCAGCGCCAGGGTTAAACCCAGGACCCTGCACGTGCTGAACAAATGCTCTACCACTGGGCTACCCCCAACTCCGGCTGAGGAGCTCTATTCTTTATTTATGTTGAGATAAGTTCTGGTTAAATTGCTTGGGCTGGCTGGCCTCTGACTTGCAATTCTCCTGTCTCAGCCTTTCGAGTACCTGGGATTACAGGCATGCGCCACCACACCTGATTTAGGTACCTTATTTTTTAAAGAATAGAAGATGGACTGCTTCTTGGTGCCAAATGGTTTTCCAAGAGAAAAACAAACTCGACCAACTTATCCACACTGGGAAATACTAAGGAGCAGGCAGGGCGGTTCGGAAAGCTCAAACCTCCCCTCTGGACTTCAGTCCCGCCACCTCCCAATCATGCAAAGGAGTCGTGATTTCTTGCCGAACATGCCCCTCTGTGGTTCTGCTAGGCTACACGCAGGAAAAATGTCATTCTCCGCACATCCTCTTCTGTCTGCTGTCCACACACCTAATCTGACAAAGGCCGAGGCTGGTGGAGAAGAATCCCCGCCCACCCGAACACATCATAGCAGAAAGCGCCTTCTGGAAGCCTGCCAGATGGGACCTGGCGGCCAAGGTGACGGGTGGGTAATGACTCCCACGGATGTGAGGAATGGTCCACGTCACCAATGGGCATTGGTAAAAAGGCCCTTTTTCATTATTTTCATGCTAAGTCCTCATGCAGGCCAAGGACTCTAGTCCAGACCTAGTGATACAGGAAAGTGCAGGAGTGATCTTGAATGAAAGTGGTGAAGGACAATTTCTATTTGTCCCAACACAAGGTCTCTCTCTGGCTTCTCTAGGAAACCAGAACCATTTTGGAGAATGGGTTGGTTTTCTAGTAAACCCAAGGGGTCCATTAAGCAGCACAGAGTGGCATCCCTCGGAAAGGCCTGAGGACACTCAGCCCAGTCACGGTCAGGTCTCACCAGGCGTCCATCCACGGCCCTGCTGTGGAGACAGTCACAGCCCTCCACAAGCCCTCCTTGCAGAGCTGTGCATCCTGCCTGCCTGCTTCCCACTGCAAACACAGCCTGCCACTGAGCCACTCACTCCGCACTGCACCGTGGCTGCTGCCAGGATGAGTCACCATGCAACACGTCCCCTCATCCCCTCCACTCTGTACTTAAAATACCCTGGGGCTGGCCGAGAAGGGCCCCGCCTTGTGTGAGCACGCGTGTGGATGGGGGATTGGCAGCCTGGCCCTCCTCAGCCCTCTGCAGAGAGCACTGCATTGTGTGTGCAGTGGGGTTCGGAGGCTGAGGGCACGGACAGCCAACAGCTGGAGGGGTTCTGCTTTGCAGCTCTGCTTCTCTCCCACGTAGCCAGCCAAGTCGCACCCTCTCTTGCAGGCACCTCCCTTTTAGCCTCTGATTTCCAGTGCTAGGATCTTACTGCTGCTGGCTGCTCTGTCCTGTGCTAGCTTCTGCCTGGCCACCTTGCTCCAAACAGGACTTCCCCATTCTGCTTTCACCTGCTGGGCTCCCACTTCTGCCCCCGGAAGATTTGGCCTTAATCCCAATAGCGGGTGGTTGCTTCCTAGCTGGAACCTGCCATTCTCCCTCGGCAGAGGCCCCAACCCCTGGCTAGCTGCTGTCCTTCCTGCTCTCTGCTGCTTCTTCTCTATCCACCCACGCACGGCATTAGCCTAGGGCAGAACCAATCACAGGACTTCAGGACCATCTCTCTTCCCTAGCTGCCTAGGGCAGAGGATGAAAAATCACACTCCTCGCCCCAAGTCAAAACAAGCTGACTTTCCTCCTGCAGAGGGGCCCCTGCGTATGGAATGGCTCTCTCGGTTCCCCGGGGCCTGCACCGCCTTCTGCCAGCCACACCTTGCTGCTACAGCACCCTGCACAGGAGGGGCTTGGGACACAGCCCCGCCCAGTCCAACCCAAGGGACATTATGTACCTGAGTTGTTCATTACTTGAGTTAGAGGAGGTCACCGAGCAGGAAGCAGGTTGGAAAGCAAGGGGAAAGGTGGCCCAGAGGGTGGGGCATTTGTCAGGGTGACCTTCTAGGGCCTGATGGGAATGCAAAGTCCTGGCAGGGGTAAGTGGCAGAGTGAGGAGGTGGTAAAGTCAGAGCCACTGCCCCAAGGTTAGACAAGGTCAGGAAATACAGTAGTGGAATTGTAACTAAGCCAGCTACTTAACTCCACATGCTGTGCACCAGGCACTGTGCTTACTGCCTTCCCAGTCCCTCACCCCCCTGTAATCCTCGCTACAATATTTCATTTCAATTTTACAACTCAGGGGACAGCCCAGGAGACAACAAGTGACTTGCCCAAGGTCACATGGTGGGCAAGTATAAAGCGAGGAAGGTGAATGAGTCTGTCCTGCTCATTCGCAGGCTGTGCTATGCGGGGAGGGGCTGGCTGGATGAGACCCAGTCGAGGCAGGCTGGGCAGGCGGAAGGCGTGGTGATCCCTAGGGCCGAAAGCATGTCCTCCAGCAGCAAGAGCAGGTTGGGATGCAAACACGGGAGCGTCTAGGAACCCCTGGGGAGGCTGGTTTGGAATGAGATGCTGCACTGACTAGGCAGGCAGTCAGGACCCTCAGGGGTTTCATCAGAACCTGGGGAACAGTTCACAGGCAGTGAGGGACGAAGAGCAAAGCTTGAGGACTGGCATTTGAGGGGGAGCTGTACACCAGAGGAAGACAGCAGGTCAAGGACAAGAGAGAACACTTATCTTTGCCAGTCATAGCATCCATCTACTTGGCATTTGCCATACCACTGGAGAGCTAAGGCAGGACACTTTTTTCAGAAAAAAAAGAGGGTTCTAATTAAAACTTTGTCATTGCAAGCCTCTCTGCACATAGCTTGTTTTACCACATGCTTCTTCTGGGGAGGGGAGGAGAAAGAGAAGAAAGATATCCAGGGTGGGTGGGAAGAATAAGGTGGGCTCAGGGAGAGAACCACATCTCCTTCAACCACCTCATCTTCTTTCTTGCCCCTCCTCTCTTGGCAGGGCTGATTCTGCCCGCAGAGTCTCTTCCCTCTTACATTTGTGGGCACCCAACAAATATGTCCTTCCTGCAGGAAACCCCTGCAGAGGTGACCTCTGCCTGGAAGGGCCAACAGGCATTCTCACCAACTCGGGGCCTTTCCAACCACACACTGCAGGGGCAAAGCAAGGGTGGCTTCCTGTCTCAACATGCTGCTCTCACAGCTGTCCTTGACTCACCCTGCAGCAGCCACTGGGGCTGGTGGAGCATGTGGCTGCCTCTCCCCTTACTCTCTGGACTCATCAGGCCCGCCCAGGTCCTGCACGTGGTCCTCCAGAGCGCTCACTCTGCATCGGTTCAGGCTTGTTTTAGGCCTGCAGGGTTGACCTTGGGGATAGAGGGTGGCCTGAGCAGCATCCTCGTGTTGAAGAAACCCTCCCTCTGAGGCCGGTCCTTTCCATGGGGAGCCCCGCTGACTTCTCTGCAGTGACTAGGGCGTCCCCAGGTTTTCTGCTGCGTCACTGCCTGAGTGCACGTGTGAGGCTGCTCGGGGTTCAGTGGAGGGGCTAGAAGCAAGAGAGTGGCTTGTCTGCGACTCAGAGTAGAGGACGGGAAAGGTACCGCGTTACGGGTCGGCTGGCCCCGTCCGGCCCTAGGAGCTCAGTCTTCCCAAGTGCCCTTTGGTCTCAGCAGAGCAGCGCGGTCGGTGGTCGATCCGCTCAAGGGGGCGGAAAAGCGTGCCAAGGAGCACACCTGCCTCCGCCGACGGCGAGGGGAGTGCCGGCGGCTGAGCGCGGGCAGACACTGTCCCGCGTCTACAAAGGCCTGGGCCACAACCGGTTCCGCTAGCTAGGACGACTCCGGGTGCGGCCCCTCCAGAGCCCCGGCTCCGGGCTGCCGCCCTGGGTGGGACTGGCAGCGGTCCTGCACAAGGTGGCTCAGGCCGCCCACAGGAGCAGTACGCAACCCCGGCAGCCGGCCGGGCGGGCCTGGACCCAGAGGGTGGGCCGGAACTGCGCTGCGGGCGGGGGCGGCAGGTGCGGGAGCGGCCGGTCCCGGGGTGACCTTGCCCCAGCCCGGCGGAGGGGTGCAGCCGGGGCAAGGGGGAGGTGCCAGAGCAGGCGGGAGGGCAGGACGCCCCCTCCCAGGCCGCCCTCGCCCCGCCCCTCCGCTATGCCTCCCGCCGCCCCCAGTCGCTCCTCCGGCCGCCCGCGTTTTCCAGCCGCCCTCTCGCCAGCTCTCGGCGCCTTTGTGCGGGCCCCGCGCCCCGCCCCCTTCGGATCAGGCCCCGCCCCCGCCGGCGATTGGCCCTCGTGCACCGGTGGGCGGGCCGCGCGGCGGAGGCGCGGTATATGTAGAGGTGGGGCGTGCGCCCTGAGCCACCTTCTAAGCTCGTGGTCGGTTCGCGCGCGCGCTGGGCCTGCAGTCCCCTGCTCCGTCCGTCCCGCCGACTGTCGCTTGCCCCTCGCCCGTCTCCCTTGAGGTCGCCGGAGGCGGGGGCCCCGCGCGCGTCCCCGGCGGCAGCGGTAGCGGCGGGTCCGCGAGGCCCCGAGCCCCGCGGGCGAGAGCGTGCGTGGCGCGCCCCGCAGCCGCAGTCGGCGCTGCCCGGTCCCGCCCCTGTCCCGCCCCGGCCGGCGCGCGCGTCGCGCACTCGGGCATCGGGCACCGCAGCGCGGCGTGAGCCTGCGGAGAGCCCGCGGGGGACGCCCGAGCTGCGTGTCTGCCTTCGCGGCCGCCGACCGCCACCATGGCCCGCGGGAAAGCCAAGGAGGAAGGCAGCTGGAAGAAGTTCATCTGGAACTCGGAGAAGAAGGAGTTCCTGGGCAGGACCGGCGGCAGCTGGTGTAAGTCTCCGGGTCGGGGCGCGGGCGGGGTCCCCGGGCCCGGGGGCGCCGGGCCGAGCGCCGTGTGCACCGCTGCGGTCTCGTCTGGTTGTGGGCTTCGGAGCCCTTCCTTCCCGGGAGAGCTCAGCTCCTAGAGACTGGGTCTGCCTCTCCCTGTGGCCGCATCCCGGGTCCTTTCAAACGCGAGGTTTGGAGCTGCGAGGGAGAGGTCTGGAGCCTGGTGGGATGCAGGCGAGGCTGTGTGCCCTACCATCTTGTCTACACACCTAGGTAGCTGGGAGGGAGCAGGGGCAGGGAGCGGGAGGAGGCATCGTTGCACACTGCGGCGTGCCATGGCCATGGCTGTGGCTCCCCGTGACTCTCCGGAGTCATCACAGCCCAGAAATGGCCCGGCAAGCTCCTTGTCCGAACTCTGAGTCTAAGCCTTGGCCGGAAACATGGCCAAGTCTAGTTGTTTTCAAGGTCTGCACGGACAGGTGCAGCTCTGTAGCTTGGTTTGATAACAGTCGAGGATTAGCGTAATAAATACTGTACACGGCACAAATGCAGAAACAGCCAATCTTAGGGGATTTTGTGCAGCCAGTTGCTTGGTTGATGGATCTCTCCCTCCCCACTGAAAATTAGATAGCTTACTGGTTTTTTGCCACCCTACGCCGGAAGGGTGCCTTTTTTTCCTAAGGTCATTTTGAAGGGCAGAGTTGTAGGCAAATCCATGAGTCGTGACTGCAGAAGGGAGGGAGGGAACTCCTGCATGCTGCATCCCTGCTTCCTCCTCCTCCAGTATCATCATCATCATCATCATCATCATCATCTCCAGCACCACCACTGCAGTCGTCAAGAGATCCCTGGAAAGGGGCCGCTGCGGTGTTCCTCCTGTTTGTGAGGATCTGTGTGAATCAGTAGAAGAGTGAGTCAGGGAAATAGTGCTTGGCTGACATTTTGAAATGGAAGAAGCTGAAGTATATGATTTTTGTAAAAAAAAAAAAAAAGAAAGAAAGAAAAAAAGAAAATGCAGTCTGTAATGAGTCTCTCAGGATTGAAAAGTAAAGGGTTAATAATGCATCATACTTCAAGGTTAGTCAAGGTGAAGCCTCCCTAGTGTTACTGGGAGGTGTAGGTATCCCTGAGCCATGGGAAATAGGGTTTGGTAGAATAATGGCTTTTTATTTCAGTTTTCGTTTTATTTTGGGGAGACTGGTCTTGAGTGAGATTATGATCCTGGTGTCTCAGGCGTAGGGTTCCCTTTGCTTCCTTGATGTGGAGGGGAAAACCTGCAGGATTGTGAGGTGTGCAAGGGGAGAAGCTCCCGGCCAGGGCCATCGCCTAGCAACTCCTTGCAACTTGAGTGAGGCCCAGAGGTGCACTGCGGAACAGGAGGACAGGGCCTGCTGCCCTGCTCACCTGGGGCTTCTGTCTCTGGTGGTCCGACCCGCACCAGGTCTCAGGGCCGGCAGCTGCATGAACTCCAGGCACATTGTGAAATTTGCCCTCTAGTGTTTTTCCCACCATAAATATATTTCTTTCCTCATTCCAATTCTGTGCTTCTTCTTAAGATAATATTTGCTTTAGAGGGCAAGGCAGCATGGACAGCTTGTTCTTTAAGCCGAGATTTAATGAAGCAGCACCTTCAGGATGAGGAGAGAGTTAATGTCTGTGTCTGGATGTCACATCCAGCAAGGTTGTGACATGCTGATTTATGAATGCACACATCTCTTCTTTCCTTCCGTTTTCCAGGGTGCAGGTGCTGGGCTAAAAATGTGGGGTTTTGTTTTGTGCTAACATGTCTGCTCCTTTCTGGTAATGTGAAGAATGGCAGAGCCTCTCTCAGGCAGAGAAAGAGTGGCAGCAATGGCTGTCTCTTAGGCATAAAATGCCCCTTTTCCGGCTGTGGGCCCAACATGGATGCCCTTGGGACGAGGGCAAAATGCCCTTGGCTCAGTTTTGCTTATAGGTAGATTTTTTTTTAACTAAGATGGACGCAGGGGACTCGAGCCTGTCACCTGGTGGAGAAATCACAACGTACAAGTCACTTTGTGCTTTCTACCTTTTTATTAAGCTAATACAGGCATTGGTAGGGTTTTATATTTACAATCGGGCCCAGATGCCTTTTTTCCTGCCTATGACCTTTTGAAGGGTACAGGGTTTTCCTAACTGAAAATCTCTACATTACTTGTTCTTTCCAAAGGGAGGAGAAATTGCTTGAGAGAGAAAACGCCTGGGAAGCTTACCTACCCTCCATGATGCCCCCCAGGTAGTCAGCTCCTGGTGACCTGTGTCTGGGAGAGCCCACTCATAGGCCCACTACACCCTCAACCAGTTGACCTCACAGAGTCACTGGAGATTTGACTAAGTAACATCTTGCAGAGGAAAATTCCTCCCTTACCCTAGGGTCTCCTGTGGGCAACATGGAGAAAGGCTGTGTATTCTTGTTTTTAATCACTGTGTTTGCAAAATGACTTTTTTTTTCCATTGCTGTATTTGTATCTTAAACTGTAGCCTCAATTATGTAGCTTCCTATGTTGTTAGAAGGAGGTATTTGGAGTCCAAGGAAGGCATATAGAAACGTGGAAGTTGTTAGAGGAAACAAATATGATTTAAGCTAAGAACACCAAGAGGAGATTGGGAGGACGACAAAAGGAGGAAGAGACCTGAATCCGGGCTACAGGGCTCTCTTGCTGACTGTTATACCAACTCTTGCACCTCTTCAGGGCATTCACTGGAAAAATTTTCCAGATCTCTTGACGTCACAGCCTTGCCATTTGCCTACTGCTGCCTGGTTACAGAATGCAGCACTTAACCCTTGTCCTGCCACAGGGAGCAGGGAGCAAGCCAGTGGGGCAGCTCCCAAGCTCTGCATTGTGCACCCTTTCGGTCTTCCCTGTCTTTGCTTCTGCCTTTGCTCTTTCTTTGTTCGTTTAATGGAGGAGGAAAGGGATTATTCTTAACCATTTTTGTGGTAGTTTTTATGTTTTGCTTGTTTTTAACAATTCCAGTATGATTGTCCTAAACTACTCCAGATTGGAAAGTTGGGCTTTCTGTTGCATGGGGAGGGCCACATGGCTAAGTCCCAAGATTCTGTGCCCACCCTTTCCTGCCCCCTCCCCCACACCAGTATACCTCTTTTCAATAATACTTTTTTGTTCTGTGGCTTTTCTCTAAGGCCCCTGGCTTTGAATGCCTTGGCTCTTTCGTGCAGTCTTGTATCTGAGTTCATACCTTACATTTGACTCGTTCCCACTTCTGCGTTTACATTGAGTTGCTTGGCCCACAGGACTGCCAGGCGATGCCTAGTACAGCCTGCTACTCCGGCTAATCTGGGAGATAGTCCTAGTAAACCAGTAACTGATAGCTCATTTCAGTCTGTGGGCTTCATTTTTTTTTTTTCTTTTTCATTTACAACTACTTTGTCCTCCATTCTGTTATTGTGTTAATTATGAGAAAAAGCAAATGCAGGCCATCAAGTCAGTCATGACTGTGGTGCCAAGCAGAAGATGAAATGAGAGTGTGTAGGTCAGTTTTATGTAAGGGTTTCCTTTTTTCATGTGGTCCCCCCACCCAGGACAAAGAAAATGTGCTCAGCCAATAATGCACATTAAAGGCTGAGTGGCGGTGGAAAGCAGCGGGGTTCTCTGCATTCATTGCTCTCTTACACATCCTGCATACACATCCCAGCATAAACTTGCCAGCACTTAAGCAAGTGGAGAAGCAGCAAAGCCTGGATGGCAGTATTTAATGTCGAGGGGTAAGCAAGCAAAGGAAATATGTCTCCGAGGGCCTGTGTCATTACATTTTAAACATACTGCATAAGCACTTAACATGACTTTAGATTTTTCTCTGTGATCTTCATTTTTTTTTAGGGAATCAAATTATTTCCAACAGAATCTCGGTTGTAGTTGAGCCTTCCTCCACCTCCACCCTCCAGACAAGAGTGGGGTTCACTCTCCTGGTCGGAGTGGGCAGAGGAAGCTCTGGCGGGCCAGGCAGGAGAGGCCCCGAGAAGGAAGTCCGCTCTCCTCGGGAAGGTTAGACTTGGCTCCTGTGTGTGGCTCCATCATGCCTGTGCCTGTCTCTTCTCCTTGCAGTTAAGATCCTCCTGTTCTACGTGATATTTTATGGCTGCCTGGCCGGCATCTTTATCGGAACCATCCAGGTGATGCTGCTGACCATCAGCGAACTGAAGCCCACCTACCAGGACCGGGTGGCCCCACCAGGTAAATCCACAGGAACAGGCCCTGTCTCTCCAGATGCAGAGGGAAAAAAAAAAAAAAAAAAAAAACACCTTTGAAAACTGTTCTGTCGTGTAGCTTTCAACCCAGCATGGAAGAGAATAATAGAAACTTACCTCTGCCACAGCCACAGCTCCTGCCCGCATTGCAGGTGGAGCTCCTGGAGTTGGAGTGTCTTATTTACACAGCTCTGGAGTGAGGGTGACAGGCTAGTCCTTGCCCCTTCCTGCCTCTCACGAGCTCTGTGACCGAGCACGTTGGCTCTGGGTCTTGGCGGCCCCAGTGTCTCTGACCCTAGTGCCCCAAGGGCCTGGTTAGGGCCTTGGCAGCTTTAGCCCCCGCACCTCACTTTCCTGAGGGGCTATGATTCAGACGAGTCCTGTAGAAAAGGCAGTGTGGTTCCTGTTTGCAAAACTTAACTTATTTTTAGGGATGACTAGAAGCTCTGAGACAGGCCAGCTGCGCACAGAGGGAGGAACCTGGGCCACAGGGGTCTCTTCCCCCACCTGCTATTGATTTGTAATTTGACCTTGAACAGAGTCACTGTGAGCTTCTCAGTATTTACATCTGTTTGTTTAGTGAGCCACACTTACTGGCTTTGTGAACCTTCTTTGCAGTTTTAACTGTGTCAGCTCTAAAAACTTAAGAGAACAAAAAGATTATCATGAAAACAGAAACTGCATTCAGATGTGGTGGCACAGGCCCATAATCCCAGCACTCTGGGAGGCTGAGGCAGGAGGGTCACAAGGTTGAGCCCAGCCTGGGCAACTTAGTGACTTACCAAGACCCTGTCTCAAAATAAAAAAGGGGGTCTGGGGAATGTAGCTCAGTGTGAAGACCCTGGGTTTAATCCTCAGTAACCTCCTTCCCCAAAAGAGGAAAATACAAATTTCCAGAGGAGTCCCCTGCTGTGATTCGGGTGTCCATACCAGTCATACAACATGTAGAAGGCTCACTTCCGTTGTCCTGGGGTGATAGGACAAGATAGGGAGCAGCAGTAAACATGAATTTACCATCTGACTCCTGTAAAAATTTTCTGGAGGCTCTAGAGAGGGGAAGTGTTGCATAACTTCCGGTTTCCCCTCTATCAATGACCTTGAGGTTGCTGCTGGGGAGAGTTGTGACGGAGACTTGATCCTTCTCTGTTTTCCACGTGGTAGTAGTTTAATGACCACTCTGTGTAGGGGACAGTCTTGAGGCCACTCACGTGGCACTGAGGCCTCCGTCAGGTGCCGCTCCGTGTTGCAGACTGGTGGCTGCCTCCAAGTGTGAGAAAGAAGAAACTCTTCAGAATGTGGAGGTGGCTAAGTTAAATAGTCCTACACTGTAAGAAAAATCCCAAATATTGCCCAATAAATTGAGGTAGGAAGTGGGAAAATAAGACACGTAAGTATATAAAATAACTTCAGCATGCTTCATAATCCAATTTCTGGCAGCTATTTCCCCCAAACTAGTGGGCCTATGGAAGGGTTGAAGCAAGGATTCTGATGTGCAGAGAAAGTTAGGATCTTAAGTAAATGTGTTTTACACGGACTTCTATGATAATAAAGCATAATTTGTCCTTTCATGTTCTCTTCTGTTAGAATTTTTACAGTAGCATTAATAGTAGTAATATAAATAGTGTCAATCTTTTGTTTTTTGTTTTGCCACTTGAAACTTACTCTTCGATCATGGTATTTTATTTATAATTCTTTCACTCAATGCCAGAGGTGACTGCAAAATCAAATATTTTTTTCATTTCCCAGGTTTTAGAAAAACAGTCCTTTACCGTATAAACTTTTAGCCCAAGTGCCCAACCATGAGAGTGAGAATCAGCAGATGACCTGGCCTTGCCATCTGAGGTGCCCGGTGCCTTCCAGCACCCGCCTTCCTTCCAGCCCCTTCCCAAAAGACGTGTTCTTAGTACCTATATTTAGTGTGCTCTCAGCAGCTGAGTGACCTGACAAACCCTCACTTCTCCAGAGGAATGCTGGTGGCTCATCCTGGAAATATGCGCTCCTGTCCTTTGGTCTGAGTCACAGGCAGTCTTCAGTCCCCACCTTCCCTGTTGTCTGCTCTGTGTTCTCTCTTGGTAATTTCCCTGTCTTTTCTTCTCCTTACCGTTGTGTTGTCAGCAGCCCCTTTGTGCCCCCGTTGGGTTTTTCTGTGACTACCTAGCGATGCAACATTCACTTGAAGATGATAGTAACCTTCAGATAGGTTAGCCAGTGCTGGCTGCGGAGAAGCACAGCCCTTGGACGGTCCCCAAGGGCCCGAGGGACCCTAACCGGACCCTCCCTGCTTTGGCATCTTTCAGAGCTGATGCTGAGAATTCATATTCTGGAGAGATAGTCATGATTCCTTAAGTGTGCACACTGAATAAATGCATGGAAGGAAATCTTGACAATTTTTTGGCTTCAATTTACTGTCTCTAAGCCTGCATTTTTATTAGGGAAGATTAACTTGGGCTTTGTGGTGCATACCTGTAGTCCCTGGAAGGCTGAGGCAGGAGGATGGGAAGTTCGAGCCTTGGGCAACTTAGCGACTTAGTGAGATCCTGTCTCAGAGTTTAAGAAAGAGCTGGGGATGTAGCTCAGTGGCGTAGGCCCTGGGTTCCATCTCCAGGGCTGGGGAAAAGAACTGTCCATCACATGCTGCTGCTACTGAGTGTGAAAGACCACAAAATTTAAGGGTAACAGGGCTTACTTCACACTGGTGTCCCTGAATTTGAGGCATGAGTGGAGACCGGCCACTGGATTCGGAGTGTCCTCTTCATATTCGATCTCCCGTGTGAACGCAGCGGGTGAGGCAGCTGCAGTTGCACAGTGCAGTGGGGTCTGTGGGTGTGTAATAGTGTGCTGGATAAGGCGACAGGCCAAGCACAAGAGTCAGGACCGAACTACAGAATGGGAGTGAAATTGAAAGAAAAGTGGATAACAGTTTCTTTACCCTGTACTGGGTTGACATTGGTGTGTATCATACTCCTTACAAGGTCTTGTTGCCGCGGGATACTAGAACAATGCTCAAGGCCACAGTCTCAGCTGAGACTGTGGAGTTCAGACATAATGAATTGCTGTTTTCTCAGCAGGCTGAGGCAGGAGGATCGCCACAAGGTTGAGGCCAGCCCGAGTTCAAGGCAAGCCTGAACTGCACAGCGAGACTCTACCTCAGAAAACCAAAATAAATGAATAAACAAATTTAAAAAGTGCTAATTGCGTAGCTCAGAAATGCTCGATTATTGGCAATTTCATACTGCCTCACCTAAATATGAAAGCAGCTCCTGTGCCCCTCGGCCCCTTCACACGTGGGTTCAGGGTTACGTTGACCTGAGAAGGAGAAGCGGGGACTTCAGTGTTGGAACCCACCCATGCGAGCACCCCTCAGCAACACGAGCCCCCCTTTTCTTATCTGCGAAGTTGGAGTAAGAGTCTATGATGATTAGGTGAGGGATAAACACATAAAGCAGATACTGCTTTACAGTGGTATACACGCTAGTGATATTATTAACTGAGGCTTGCAATGGAAGCAGCCCTCCCCTTCCCCTAAAAGTAGCAGTTTTTTCTTTCTGGATACTGAACTTTCAGACTGAGCTTCGGATATAATAACGGCAGGGAAATGGCATCAATAAAACCTCAGCTTTCTGCGAAAAGTGCTTGGCAAAGTTGGATTAGGAAACACGTCAGAGGGCTGGGATGTAGCTCAGCGGTTCGAGTGTTTGCCTCTCAAGCACAAGGCCCCCAGTTTGATCCCTGGACCAGAAAAGACAGTGAGGGTCACTGTCATGGTGACTGTCCTGTAATCTGTCCCTCGAGGAGCCGCGCTGTTGGCACCTGTCGAGCTGCCGGTAGAGGTGGTCTCAGCACCTGCCACGGTAGTCAGCAGCCTCTTGTCCGTCTGTCCGTGTGACTGGGTTTGGACCAAGGCGCGCAGGACAGGCGCACACCCGCACTCACACCCTCGCTCACTTCCCTTTGCACGCGCACATGCACACTCGATGCTCCTCAGGCCCCGCGGCGGCCTCCCTCTGCCCAGTCGACCCACTTAGTGCTGCACTGAGAAGGTGCCCGTGTCCGTCTCTGGGTGGGAGACCCCCCCCCGGCTGCTTTCCCCCTCAGCACATGTGGTGTGTCCTCCATTGTGCCTTGTAAGTCTGGGTGGCTTTCTCTTCTGCTCTTAAAGACGGCTCAGTGGGGACAAATCTCATCGTAGAAGGGTCACACTCCTGGCACAATAGTAACCAGAGCGAGGGCAGGAGAGCAGCCTGGACCAAGACCAGCAGCCCATGGTGGCCCCGATGGCCGTTAGTTTCGTACCTTTGTGAAAGGCAAATACCTGATCTCGGAGCGTATTAGGGTTCGAGCCAGCACATCTCTGCACACGTAGGTAAAATTCCTGAGAAGCCATTATGTCGGTCTCAGAAGCTTATTTATTTTCAAGCTTCATTATACTTGTATCTCTCTCATTCAGGTTTCAAAAGGCAAATCAGAAACACTAGGAATGTTTATTTTGAAGTGCTAATAAGGTGTTTCTCTGCTGTCTCCTACCAGAACCCACTGATTGTTAATCTCAGCAACAGACGTGCAGGTCTGACAGCTTCCTTCCCTCTGCCACCTTCCAGTGGATCCTGCTAACCTCTTCCAAGAGTTTGAGGCTCCGCAGGAGTTAGCGTTGGTGGCAGTTCTGGTTTCCAGAAGCTACTGTCCAGTCTATGGTTTGGAAAAGGCCTTAGGGCAGGGAGCTCTGGCTTCAACAGCTCAGCTACCCGTGTAGCTGTTTCTTTCTAAAGGCACTCAAGTCACCTGTTGGGTATGCAG
Source organism: Hystrix cristata (assembly GCA_004026905.1). Classification (NCBI taxonomy): domain Eukaryota; kingdom Metazoa; phylum Chordata; class Mammalia; order Rodentia; family Hystricidae; genus Hystrix; species Hystrix cristata. The sequence continues at coordinate 72,734 of PVJO010003134.1, read as the reverse complement.
GAGGTCCAATGAGTAACGTAACTGAGGTCCTGCACAGCTAGGGTGGTGGTGCACGCCAGCCATCCCAGCACTCACAGTGAGACCTTGTCTCCAAAAAAAGGTCTCAGAGCTGCATAAATGCGGATCTCTGTGTGCTCATTTGAAGATGACTGAGCAGAACAGAGACCTCTGAGATGGGTTGATGGGTGCTGGCCCTGTAAAGCTTCCTTGGTGGTTTTTGCTGCCCTCAGCCAAGCACGGGCCTCTAGTTTGGAGGGTGGCTGTGGAAAGAGCATTAGCTTCACACTTTCTTGTTTCAGGACTTGAGTTGCTTAGCAAGTTGTTATGTTTTGTGTCTAGACAAGACAAATACGTTGTGTTCCTGTTCTTTACCTTGAATGAAAAAGTGTTATTATAAAACACTAGGATTTGTCTGCTTGTATTTTTCCTTCATAAAAGTGGCACTTTTCTTGTGTTAGGGACAGACACATGAGCTATGCAATATGTCACGCACAATGTCCGTGTCAAATTCTATGTGCTGTAGCCAGGTTTGGTGGTGCACACCTGTAATCCCAGCCCTTGAGAGGGGCTGAGGCAGGAAGATCACCACGAGTACGAGACCAGCCTGGGCTACAAGTGAGTTCAAGGCCAGCCCAAACAACACAGTGAGACCCTTTCTTGCTCAAAACAAAACAAAATAAATTGTATGTGTTTAAAGCGCAGTCATCCAAACTAGTTCTTCTTCTACCCTCTTAAAGATAAATGCGCGACTATAAAGGCCTCACGGTAAAGGGTCATCCTGTAAACGTAGGCAGACCTTCGACCAGACTTGGTGGCCTTTGGCTTAGACAGGAGGGATGATTTCTTGCACCGAGGATTGTTCGGTGCCTAACTAGACTGTAGAAACAGTTGGGTGATTCCTTAAGACTTCTCAGAGGGAACAGAATCCCGACTTCTGAGAGAGTGTAGCTGTCACCCTGCATAAAGGAAGGACGTTTATTCCCAAGAGTCCCACCCAGGCCGACCCTGAGCAGAAGGGGTGGGTCAGAGGCAAGATTTCAGGAAACACAAAGGCATCTTCTTCCTGTATTCTCTAATTCGTTATTTTGTTAGGTGAGTTGGTAGTAACCCACAGATGTAATATAAAATGAAAAAGAACAGGATCAAGACGTAGAGTACACAGAGTAGCATTTAAAGAGGAGGATGAGTGTGTGTGTGTGTGTGTGTGTAAGTCATATCTAGGCCCTCCCTGATTCTTTTAATAATACGAAATCACTTTTTGGATCACTTAGGATGTGTAGGAGCTATGTGACGAGGGTGTAGTATGTGTGCCTGGATTCATTTAAGTGTTCTTTTGCTCCTTGTACCCTCCTTAGTGCCTCCTGGAAGTTCCTATGGAAAAATCACACCTATTTAGAGTATTGGGCTAGTGATTCATCAGCTGTATTAAATGACAGGTACAGCAGCTGTGCTTTGGGATTCATTTGAGTAACTGCTACAAGGTTAAAATGGCTGCATCCTAGTTTAAATACTTCCAACTTCCAAGTAGATTAAGAAATTATAAACGTGCTAAGTAGAAAGAAAATACTTCTTAATAAACAGTTCTTTCTTCTGTCTTTCTTTTCCCTCTCTTTTCTTGTCCATTCCTCCCTCTGCAGTGAATACCAACTAAAGCATAGTAGGTGGGGGGGGGTTCCCTGTTTGTTTCTCAGGAGATGGGAACGCTGAGGGGAGGCAGATGTTATCTCCAAAAAACAAGTGTGAAGCCAAAGGTGTTTTTTGTTTGTTTGTTTGTTTAAACTCCAAATCTTACGTGAAGTTGAAAAGGAAATACTAAAATCTCAGCAGCTAGGTGGGCACATGCCTGTCGTCTTGCCGACTCGAGGTTGGGATGGGAGGGTTGCCTAAGTTCAGGAGTGCGAGACCAGCTGGACAATGGAGTGAGGCCCTGTATTAAGCAAACACACTGTGACTATTTCAGTTTTTTCAGGTGACGTTATTAAACTGATGTGTAGTTTAAGGCAAACGGTCCTATCAGAGTAAAGCTGTGTAGATCTTGGCCTGGTTTACATAAACTCCTGTTCAGAAGACTGGTGAGGCAAAAGGTTAGATTTGTTTCCTGGAATATAATTTGAAACCACAGGTCAGTGATTGGGTGTTCTGCTATCTTTGGCCTCTGAGAGTTCCCATCGCAAACAAAGCTCACCCTTGTTCTGAGGTATTACTAGCAGCTTTAAGGAGCGGGGAGCAGGGGAGGGATAAGCCCAGTGTATCCAGTCTAGTGTGTGAAGAGCTAACGAGGGGGCCAGTCAGCGAAGTGGGACGTGGGTGACCCTGGGTGGGTATTCGAGTTGAGGAATTGGAATGTAGATCTGAAGTAATAATGTTGCCAAGTCCAGTCCTGTCCGTCCTTGTCTTCTTTCCTGTGGCCTGATGAAAGTATAGTAAATGATGTACAGCGTTCAGGCATCATTTTGAGGCTCTTTCTCTCGCCTCTTGTGAGTATCTAATTGCTGTAGAGAAATTCCTTCGGAGGAGAGAGATTTTCCTCGTGTTTTGCAAAAGATCTCATCAGTTACCTCCTGATCAGGATTGGCCAGGACAGAACAGGGCAGGGGACTGATCTCCGTAGCTTCTGGGAGGAGAGAGTCACAGGCCATCCCGCTCTGGATGAAGAAGAGGTGGGGGGCAGAGATGGTGGGTGTAAGATGGAGACCTTCCAGGTCTGTGAGGATGGACAGCAAAGAGCAAACTGGAGAGGCAGCAGCCCTCGGCAGGTGGCTGCCTGGACATCTGTGTGTGTGCCCTAGTGAGTATCTGCAGGAGCACCACCCAGATCACTTACAGCTTTCCGGAACAACATTTGGATCAGAAGTTTCGAAAGGATGGCCACTAAGGCTTACATTGTCACCTTTTAAGAACCCTCAGGGACTGCAGAGGAAGACGTAAGCCCGCAGAACAGGGTAGGCACGGCCGAGCCTCTCGGCACCCTCTGCCAGCCTTCTGTACCCCTTAAAATGAAAAGGACCAGGGGGGCTTTGGCCCAGGTCCGGTCTGGCTGGCCTGGTCACAGGAGCTGGAGACGCCAAACCTAACCATCCATTCTCCCCTGTGTCTTGGGCTTGCCCATCTCTGATGGTTCTGTCAGGGGAATAAAGTCAGGATTCTTCGGGCATCCTCTGCATCCCTGCCATGGTGACACACAGACGTGGCTGGGCTTATGTCGTGAGCTGTGGAGATTTGGGCTTCGGGGTGGAAATCAGTGTGATCCCGTCAGCTCTTTTATTATTTTGTACCGGCCTTGTCTAGAGAGACACGAGGCTGAGGGTGCTGGCCTCTGAACACCTCCTCTCTGGGTCAGTGGTAGCCCTGCCTGTAGCAGTAACCTCTGCTCTTCCCACAGACCTGATCTCAGGTGATGGCAGAGGCGAACCTGAGAAGGAAGGCTGGCCCAGGGACCTGGGACCTTAGTGTCACTGTGGCTGCTGGGCTCCTGAAAAGTGCACCGCACTGATGAGTTGCAGGAACTGATGTTTGTTGCTTCCCTGGCATCTACGGGAGCGGAAGCCCACCCCAGCACCCTGCCTCCTTCCTGCTCTCCTTTCCTCCCTGGGAGCATCTGCCGAGCAGCATTGCTGTTCCTCGTCCACACTTCAAAGCAGCGGCTCCTCTGGTGACCTGGAAGAGAGCATGCAGAAGCGGCCAGAGGGGTCACTTTGCTCTTTTCAGGGGGTTGGGTCAGACCCGCCAGACTGCACACTGGGCTCTCTGGTCGGCATTTTGGTTTTTTTATCACTTGCTTTGCTGACGGCCCCAGCTTGTGTTCTCTTCACTCCCACACGATACTCAGCTAGTGAGGCTGCCCCTTGCCGTCCGACATTTGATCCTCTTCCTTCTTTGCCCTCCTCGCTGTCTACCACTCTTCTCTTTCTCTTTGGCCCTGTGGGGATAGGGCTTCTCTCTGTCCATTCCTGCCTGACCGGTACAGAGCATTTATCTCCTCTGGCTTTTCCGGTGGCCTTCTGAGCAGGACTCTACTCCGGGTCATTCTTTCTCCTGACTCCAGGGTTCTTCTGGGTAAACTGTTCCCCTGAGTTCTAGCAAGCCCTGGCTCTGGGCCTTCCCCTGCACTGTCCCCAGGTCCAGGCAGGTCACCTTGACTTAAGTGTCTTATTTACACTTCCAGCCAGGAATGACCAGTGGCCACCCCCAGCTGCCATGTGCATTTCAGCAGTAGCCCTGTTTCTCACTGCCGTCACCAGCAGGGACACCCAGGAGAGTGTATTTCTGCAGGTCTCTTGCCATTTTTATTACATTGCTTCTTCATATTGCACATGATCAGAATGCTAGTTCTCTTAACTTACATGGAGAATTGTTCAGAATATATTTAAATTGCCTTAGACATAGGAACGATTTTCCATGGTTTGTGAACTTTGTAAAATGTGATAACCTTTGTTTATGTTAAACTGAAGGACTTTGATGAGCCATTTTCCCTTAGACTAATTTCAGTTGTGGTTGATAGCTTTTCTCCCCCATCTTCTTCAAGTTCTACTTCATCTTTTTTTTTTTGAGATGATTCTTTTGGGTTTTTTGAGCCTGGGTCTTGTTGTTAGTTTAGCCTATCCTTGAACTCACTCTGTAGCCGTCTGTCCTTGAACTCACAGCAGTCTTCCTGTCTCAGCCTCGAGAGTGGGAATTACAGGTGTGCACCACCATGCCCGGTTCCTTTTCGAATTGATTCTTGACGTCACTCCTGAAGTCTTCGCCTGGGTGCTCCTCTGCCCGGCTCTCCCTGTCTACATCCCTGTTCCTTCCCTTCCTCTGGACACTGTGACCTTGGAAAAGCTTGCTCACAGAGCCCACTTCATTATTTAATCACTTTGGAAACGCAAAGCGATCCTCAATCACTAGAAAAAAATGACAGCCATGTAGTCCAGCTCCCACTCAGACCAGGTTCTGAAGCCCAGCAAATGGTGCTGCTATTTAATATACTCCGGTTAGTGCTTCCCCTTTAATCCTGGGGTTGTCTTCATATCTGCGTCGCGTTTTTCCCACTCTCGGATTCCAGTTCCTGAGAGCAGTGGTTCCAGACTGCAGCTACTCAGGGATCTCATCCTGCCTGCAGGAGCAAGCCCTCATCCCATCCTGCAGCCCGGCACTGGGGCTGGGAAGCTTCCCTTGAGCAGCCCAGAGGTCAGAGTGACCACCAGGAGGTGGTGTGGGAGACCAGGGCACACAAGGCACAGTCGAAACTATGGCATGTGTTTCAAGGAAAAGAATTTATTACAGTGAAAGACATTGCCATTCATGCCCCTCAAAATGTTCCTTTTTTCTTTTTGAGACAGGGTCTCACTTTGTAGTGCAGGCTGGTCTTGAACTCACTATGTAGCCCAGGCTGGCCTCAGACTCGAGGCAGTCCTGCCGCAGGCCCCCAAGTAGGTGCTGGGATTGTAGGCATGTGTCACACCACGCCTGGTTTCTCCTCATTTTGAACACATTTACCCACCCTTCTTGCCACTTTCTGAAGCACTTCTGGAAGTCCTCTTTCCTGAGTGTCTTTGCGCTGAGACACTTGATGTCCTGAATCAGTCAAAACATGGATGGCAGTTTCTGTCAAATAAAAACATCCCAGTGCCGCCTCATCCACCTTATTCACCAGATCCGGTGTAGTATGATTTCTGACTCTTCTCTAAAGTGAAAATGGCCATGAAAAATAAACATTTTGAGTTGATTCAGGACATCAGGGCAGCCACAACAGCTCAACTAAAGACCCTCAGGAAAGAGGATTTCCGGAACTGCTTCAGAAAGTGGTAAGAATGATGGAATAAATGTGTTTGAAGTGAAGGGAATTAATGGCAATGTGTCTTACTGTAGTAAACTTTTTAAAAAAATTCATCATAGTTTTAGATCACACCTTGTAGCTACTAATGAGGAGTTATGATGGACCGGTTACCTTCTGGGCCCAACATGTGAGCAGATTTAGAACTAGGGTTTCAATAGGGTTGCCAGATATAGCAAATAAAAATAACAGGATGCCTGCTTGAATTTCAGATAAACAATGAAAACTTTTAGGTATAAGTACATGCCTACTAAAAAATTATTCGTTGTTTATCTGAAGTTGATATTTCATGGGACATCTTGTATTTTATCTGGCAGTCTAAGAATGTAGTTGCAATTGACTCTTCCACCGAATTGCTCCAGAACAGTGCTGTGTAGTTTTGTTCAAATATCCACTTAGATACTAAAGACCCACAGCTTACAAAGTGAAAACTCATGGCACACATACTTGCTTGTCAAGCTTTTGAACTGGTGACCACACCTATATTTCCTATATCTCAGACTGTCCCATTAGGCTCAAAGGTATAGCTGAGGTTATAACGGCTAAAGAAATATCTTGCATCTACAGCATTTGGAATGGTTATAAATCCACTAACCTAGACTCTAAAGGAGGACTTCTGTGCTTGCTGTCAGCAGGGGAAAGCCACCTGTATGTTTTGCTAACTAACAGTGCATTTTTAAGAAATGTGTGCACATGACACGAAGGTACTAGAAAAATAATAGGCCTTGGAATACTGCATATGTGGGTTGGAATTTGGGTTCCAGCACCTGCTCTGTGACCTTGGGCCAAGTACTTAGTCTTGCAGTGCAAAGTGCAAGCAGTACTTTTTTTTTTTCCCCCATAAAATGGAGGTAATGCCTGGCGTGAGGGAAGGAGTTCGAATGGTACACGATAGCAAGGCATTGTCATACTTGGGTATTTAATCTCAATGTCACGGAGTAATTCGACAAGGGAGGCAAGTATTCAGCCTGTGCCTTTAGGGCAGGTGGGGTTAGCACACTGTATATTTTATACAGGAAAAGTCTCCTTTTGAATAATTGTAGTTGACTTCCCACTAATGACTTCCTCTGTGTCTTCCTAACCTTCTCCCCTGTCTAGGATTAACGCAGATTCCTCAGATCCAAAAGACTGAAATTTCCTTTCGTCCTGCTGATCCCAAGAGCTATGAGGCCTATGTGCTGAACATAATTAGGTTCCTGGACAAGTACAAAGATATAGCCCAGAAGGATGACATGATTTTTGAAGATTGTGGCAGTAAGTAGACTCATTTTAGATGCCAGTGGTTTGTTTTTCTTTTTCAGTAATTATTTCCCACTTCTATTTATTTCATGGCTGAGAGATGCCTATGAAATAATTAGAAGATTGAACTCTGACCATAATAAGATTTTTTTTTGAAAGGTGTTAAACTGTAAAAATAGTCCTGGACACTATTTAGACCCAAAGACCACAGGCACAGTTTTATTTCTTACACCCATGGAGAAGTACAACTGCTTATTTCCCAATCCTCCCCCTGAAAGCTCTCCTTACCAAGGAGTGCACAGGTTCCTTTCTCACCGTGGTGAGTCTGGCGGGATTAGCTGCACCACACTGATACTGATGGGGGTGGAGTTACGGTCAGGGCGTACCTTTTAGGTTCCGTATGGACCTGTCTTACGCAGCTGAGCGTTACTGGTAAGAAATGGATTGTGAAAGATAAAGAATGGGTCTGGGGGCCAGCTCTCTAGTAGTGCACTTGTGAAGCATGTGTGAGGCCCTGGGTTGTATTATTAAGTAATTGACATGAATATATTTCCTCCCCTGTTTCCTGGAGTGTGAATGTCCCGGGCATGTTCTCCTATCTACCAAAAAAGTATTTTGGAGATCTAGGTGATAACAGGTGTTCTTTGTATGGAAGACTAGAGTTTGGTCATAATATTGGGTGAATTGCCATTTTTAAATCATTTTGGAAAGGTCCAGAAATTTAAAGGAAATGTTTTCTTTCACTGTGAATTTTTCTCATAGAATTTAAACAAGGTTTTCATCTTACTTGGCGGTTATTTAAAAAGCCCAAATGATAAGGGTGAATCACCTCACAGGAGGATTAAATCAAAGCTTTTACCATTTGAAAGGAAAATAGTAAACTTTTAAAAATACATGTTAAACTGGGCATGGCAGTGCATGCCTGTAATCCCAGCATGCAGGGAGGCTGAGGCAGGAGGATCACCATGAGTTCGAGGCCAGCCTGGGATGCATAGTGAGTTCAAGGCCAGCCTGCATTACATAGTGAGACCCTGTCTCAAAAAACAAAACAAAACAAAATTAAAATAATAATTATAATAAATCATAAATGTTAACAGAAATAGATATTTAAATACTTGTATCATTTTCCTACAGAATGTTATATTTTAACTTTGAGTTCTGTGTTCTATATTTGGCCTTTTTCTGGCTTTTATATGAGGTATGAATTAAAAATGCTAAATAAAATTTTTCAGTTGAATAAGTGCTTGTGACAAAACAACATCTCACAACTCAAATACTCAAAAACATTTTTAAAAAGCAACTTTGAATTGTGGTTGAAATGGGAGGGGAAAAACAAAACCAGGTTCTATTCCCTCTTTTACTGTTTAACCTGCATTAGGGGCATAACTCCAGGAAATTCTGACCAAAAACCTTCCAATTTGAAAAATTATTGACAGTCCTTCTCATCTGTGTTTTAATTATGACATCCCTGTGACTGAGCTGAGCCAGGGCTGACCTGGGTGAGTGATGCTGCTTGTGAAGCATGCCGATCCAGTTTCTCTTCAGTCTTCTACATAGCCGAGTGATCCATTATTTAGAGGAAGAAAAATACTACCAGAGACCAAATGTGGATTAGTAGGTCTAGGTACTGTGTGGCTTTGATGTGGGGCCTCGTACCAGCCATTGCCTTTGGTAAAACAGCTTTTGCTCTCAGTAAAGAGATGACAGATGGCTGCATTCCTTGCTTAGACTGGGCAGTACATGGAAGGTAGCACTGTCTCAGAATAGAAAACTGTGACAAGGAACACAGTTCCTTTTCCTTTCTCAGTGTGCTTAGGGAATTAATGGTACAATATAAAGATGCCATTTGTATTTTTAGCTATGCCCAGCGAACCCAAAGAACGAGGAGACTTTAACCATGAACGGGGCGAGCGGAAAGTCTGCAGGTTCAGGCTGGACTGGCTGGCAAACTGCTCTGGAGCGAGTGATGAGACTTACGGCTACAAAGAAGGCAAACCCTGCATCATCATAAAGCTCAACCGAGTTCTGGGCTTCAAACCAAAGGCAAGTCGTGTCTTCAGTGACAATTCAGATGAGCCGTTCACATTTTGGAATGAAGTACTCAGCTGATACAAGAAGACAATATAAGGAAGCTTTATGTATATTCAGTGCCAAGTTTGAAACCCAATCAGAATAACACCAAAATTTTTGTATTTACCCTGAAATTCCCAGAGTTTAGGGTAAGATTCTCATTTTCTAAACTAAGCAGAATTCTAAATGACAAAGCCAAATTTTGAAGAGAGCCCTGTGGTCCTGTTGTTAATATGTCTGCTTAGCACTCAGGTAACAGTTTCTACAGCATGGAAACTCTGAATGTAAAAGTAGAAAAGGATATTTTTAAATTCAAAAATCTCCTAGATTGGGCTTGCCTAGCATGTGCATGGTGTTGGGTTCAAAAGAAAATCTCCTGCATGTCCAGTCATATTCTGGTTTTGGGCCTCTTAGAGCCATGCAGGTATACTAAAACTACTATCTGGTAATCTGAGAAAAAAAATTTTTTTCCTGAATGATGAGTTCATTCACAAAACAGATATTGAACACCAAGGCTGAACTTTGATAACCACACTGCTGGCATTTTGCAGCTTATAGTGGTAAACGTTACTTGAGATCACTGGGAAATTCAGTTTCCAACAGTTCACCATTTTGTGAGAATATATTAATGTTTTTAAGAGGAGAAAAAAGTATTGGTGTTTGCTTTTACAAAAATGGCTGGCCTGGGGATTTAGCTTAGTGGTTAGAGTGCCTGCCTAGTAAGCATGAGGCCCTGAGTTCGATCCCCAGCACCAAAAAAAAGGCTATTTAATTTTCTCAGATCACATCCTTTTCCTTTAAGCATGGCTTCTGCCAGCAGGTTTCCCCGTAATTAGCACATGAACATTGTGGTTACAAGTAAAGTTTCTAATTCTGATAGAGATTTTCAGCAGTGTGCTAAGTTACATGAACAGACTCATTTCATTTTTGAAATCCAGCCCCTTCTATTCATTAGTTTTCTGCTGAATGATATTAATTTCTTTCTAGACTGCTTGTAACTCATAAATAATATTTTCAGAAGACAACAATGTAGAGATGAAAAATTTTATTAACTGAAAGATGCATCAAAGCATCTTTATTGCCACCAGAGGCAAAAATGGTTAAATGGGTATAAGATGGTTGTCGGGCTGACTGGCTGGATTTGGCTGCAGAAATCAGTGTACTGCTCCACACAATTTTAATCTTCTTTCCACTTAGGTTAGAATATAATGGAAGAAAAATGGTGAGAACCATTATATTCTACTTGTATTTGATGTTCGTATTGCTAGGGAACATTTCACTGAGGTCAGTCAAGTATTGTGGAAAAAAGGAATTGGTGTGGCATGGCTGAAGGAAGACTAAAGCTAATCTTTGCTCTCTTGAGTCCTTTGCTTTCAATATCCCTTATCGTAGACCTTGAGTGATGTTTGTACCTCACAGAGCCTCTTCCCGCATCTGGATATTCTGTTAAGTGATGAATTCAGTCTTTTTTTTCTCTTTCTCATTTGGTCTCCACTGGTCATCGATTGCCACTTCTAATTCGTCACTCCCACCCAGATTGCCTAGCATCCTGCGTGGCGTGCCTGGGTCTTCTGAGGACAGAGCCTGGTGACATCCTTGATCACTAAGCATTTTCCATTTCAAAAGAGTCAACTCTAGATAATCACTTTCTTATTTTCCAAAATATAGAGTAATACACCAAAATAGGAATTCCATTTTACCAGACTCCGTTAGACTGGGTGTGTGTCATATCTGCTATCGAGACTCACATGCCGCGTTGACATGAAGAAGTGGCTGTTTTCCATCGCTTCGAAGGCGGATTTGAGCCAGTGGTGTAGGAGGGACAGCTCTGACTCTCTCATGACAGCAGTTACTTTTCAGACTGTTCTCTGGATCCTGTAATGGACTCATTCCTTCTGTTAAGGAATGACATCTTTACCTGTTTTGCATATTGGACTTTTCTGACGGAGTTAGAAAGAAACACTCCTTAGATGGCAGCAGCTCTCCTCCCCACCCCTGCAGACTGAAAAAGAAGGAAAGCCTCCCTGCAGAAAGCATTCTTGAGGGAGAAGGAAGGCGTTATTTATTCCTGGCTTAGGAAGAGAGCCCAAGTATCAGTCAGCTTCCCATGTCATTATTATGATCTTAGCCAACAGAGTATTATTCTTGGGGGTCTCTTTATTTTTCATTGTCCTTGAGTAAAGCTTCATCATGGGCCCCCACGAGAGGTTCCACACAGTACTGGGCTGCACCACAGCTTAGTTGTGGTGCTCACAAAACTTGGGCACTTACTTTCCTTCAACAGACTCACAACGGACTTTTCTTAGATTGGCTAAGGGAGTCATTTCCTTTGCTATCCTGATGTGTTTTTTTATTTTGGTTGACTTACCATGGTCAATCTGTTTTTCTTTAAAAAATGGTCTTATTGACCAATGTGGGTTTTATCTGTAGCCTCCCAAGAATGAGTCCTTGGAGTCCTTGGACATTTATCCCGGGATGAAGTACAACCCGTATGTTCTGCCCATTCAGTGCACTGGCAAGGTAAGGATACTTAGGGTTACTAAGGGTGGGTGGGAAAGCAGGGTGGGGAAAAGAGGGAACAGATGCTGTTGTTTTAAAAAAGGGGTAAAATTTAATACAGCGAACAAGAAATGTTGCTGTTGGGTGTAAGTGTCAGAAAGTGAAGTTGTAACTATACTGGGTAAAACTTCTTAAAAGGACAGAAAGGTACAGCAAGAATAAAACTGCATGCCAGTCTCTATTGGTATAAGAAACTCAAATATCTGAATTTAATCCATTGGAATAGAACTGAGAGTTGAACTGACCCACAGAAGTGTTTGTGTCTGGCCCACAGTATTTGTTAGAAAATTGATGTCCCATAAAACTTTTTTTAATGATGTCACATAAAAATTTCTTAGATAGTTTCCTTTAAAAAACACTGGCAAGTTAAGGTGACAGTCACGATGTTTTCAGCCCTAGAGCTAAAAGCAGATAGCCAATGACGGTTGTTTAGAGAGAAAAGGCAGAATAAAAGGGGATCTCCAGCGCCACTTTATGCTGACACCAAAAAAGAAACTGTAAGAAATGCTGGGTGAGTAGGGAAACGTTCGGAGATGGTGGTGCTGGGATTGGCAGTGCCCGTCAGCGCTGGGCGTTCTCTCACCGTCAGCCTTGCCTCAGAGATGCTGCGCTGGCTTAGAGAAGTGCTCCACAATGAAAATAGCCTCCTTCTGCAACCCTTCTCAAGGCTGGTGGGACTAGGGCGGTTCTTACTGGTTCTTCCTGTGGCATCAGATACTGTTGGTGTCCTCCAGCGCTTGCCGTTCCGTTCTTCTGAAAGAGGTCTGAGAGAGGCGTGTCAGGAGGGCTTTCTTCCCTCCAGCTCTAGCCTGCAAAGCGCTCCATGGGGTCGTGTCTTGTGTGCGCATGAATAGTAGTGGGGATCCACCACACAAGCCATTAATACTGCATTTCACTCTGGGTTTTAGCGAGAAGATGATAAGGATAAAGTTGGAACCGTGGAGTACTATGGAATGGGCGGATACGCTGGTTTTCCTCTCCAGTATTATCCCTACTACGGTAAACTCCTGCAGCCCAAGTACCTGCAGCCCCTGGTGGCCGTACAGTTCACCAACCTCACCATGGACACTGAAGTTCGCATTGAGTGTAAGGCGTATGGGGAGAACATTGGGTACAGTGAGAAAGACCGTTTTCAGGGACGCTTTGATGTAAAAATTGAAGTTAAGAGCTGATCACAAGCACAAATCCTCCCCACTAGCCATTTAATAAGTTAAAAAATTACAAAAACAAAAACCTACTAGTCTTGAACAAACTGTCATACGTATGGGACCTACACTTAATCTATATGCTTTACACTAGCTTTCTGCATTTAATAGGTTAGAATGTAAATTTAAAGTGTAGCAATAGCAACAAAATATTTATTCTACTGTAAATGACAAAAGAAAAAATAAAAATTGAGCCTTGGGACGTGCCCATTTTTACTGTAAATTATGATTCCATAACTGACTTGTAGTAAGCAGTGTTTCTGGCCCCTAAGTATTGCTGCCTTGTGTATTTTATTTAGTGTACAGTACTATAGGTGCATACTCTGGTCATTTTTCAAGCCATGTTTTATCATATCTGTTTTCTACTTTATGTGAGCAAGGTTTGCTGTCCAAGATGTAAATATTCAATGGGAATAAAACTGGCATGGTACTATTTTTTTTTTCCTTTTTTTCTTGGTTTGTTTTTTTGTTTTGTTTTTGGATTTTTTTTTTTTTTTTTTGGTTTGGCTCTTTCAAAGATAATGGCCCATCAATGAGCATTTTTAATACACTCCATAGTCTTTCCCTGTGATGTTAGGTATTACTTTATTATTTTTTTTCCTGGGATTAGGGGGTGGGCTGTCATGGGGGAACTGCCCTTTAAATTTTAAGTGACACTACAGAAAAACACAAAAAAGGTGATGGGTTGTGTTGTGCTTTGTATTGAATGCCGTCTTGACATCTCTTCCCTGGTCCTCCAGTGTGTTCTGAAGCTGTCTGAGATCCGGCCCCACCTGTCACTTTAGTTAGTGACAGGGCTAATTAGTTTGCTTTGTACATTTTCTTTTCCTTTCTTCCTTTCTCTGGAGGCATCACACGCTGGTGCTGTGTCTTTATGAATGTTTTAACCATTTTCATGGTGGAAGAATTTTATATTTATGCAGTTGTACAATTTTATTTTTTTCTGCAAGAAAAAGTGTAATGTATGAAATAAACCAAAGTCACTTGTTTGAAAATAAATCTTTATTTTGAACTTTATAAAAAGCAATGCAGTACCCCATAGACTGGTGTTAAATGTTGTCTACAGTGCAAATCCATGTTCTAACATATGTAATAATTGCCAGGAGTACAGTGCTCTTGTTGATCTTGTATCAGTCAGGTTAAAACAATGGACAATAAAAGAATGAACACATTCCTCATGTCTGTGATTCATTCTTGTTTAAATGCCCCAGTCTGTGACTTCTTTACTTTCTGTACGGCTAGTTATCCAAGATCTTGAAGAAATATTGAACCTGAAAGAGAAACATACGATTTCAGATTTCGTTAGTTCACAGACCAAGAGCTGTGTCACACTCTGGCTGCTGGGCAGCCAAGCACACTCCTTCCCAAAGAGAAGATGCAATTCAAAAGAGGCCGAGGATAAAGGATTCTTTATTTTGAAGTTTGATTTTAGAAATATTTTGCAGTGCATTTATTTATTTATTTATTGATTGATTGATTGATTGAAGACTGGGTCTCACTATGTAGTTCAGGCTGGCCTTGAACTTACTATGAAATCAAGGCTGGGCTCAAACTAGTGGTGATCCTCCTGCCTCAGTCTCCCAAGTGCTGGGACTATAGGCATGTACCACCACACTCAGCTGCAGTCCTAATTTTATAATCATGAAATTCTAGTTTTGCCAGTCCCTCACTGGATATGTCTGTTTTAAAAAAGAGAAAAGTACATCAAAGTTGAAATTCAGTTTAAAAAATGAAAGTAGGTTTCAGGTTCAGTAAATTAAATGGTTTGAATTTTCCTTGTTGGTTCTGTATTTGGCCTAATTCCTTATTTAATTGAATTAAAAATTCAGCCTTTGTACAAGAGAAGGTAAAAGCTTCCTGAAAAACATTTTCCAGGTGTAATACAGTTGAAGATTTCATAGTGCTTAACCAATATGGGAAATGCCCAAATTAAAATCATGGCATTGTATTCTTGAAAACAGAAGCCTTCGTCCAAGCCTGTGTGACCACAGCTCTGGCAGCTCCTTCCTGCCTTCTGGTTGCCCCCAGAGTCCAGCAGGGTGAACGAGCCGTCAGAGGCCAGGGCTGGTTCTGCAACACCACAGCGGGCTCGGAACTGCCAGGAGAGCTTTGGTTCCTACCAGCTGCTCTGCTTTTATAACCCTGATTTGCCTGTCTTTATTCTTTTTAAATATTATCCAAGACTGCTCTCTATAGCAGCAAACTGATGGCAAGTACCAGAGGAACTGTGACTCCACTGAATAAAAACAAAAATCCATAAACAATCTCCTTACATGAAACTGGGTTTCTCAGAAAGGGACCCACATTAAGTACAGAAATAGAAGGTGTTGCTTCTGTGACAGAAGATGGTTTGTTGAAATGAGCTCAATTTGCAGGGTGTAAATGAATCTTTAAGTGCATGATCCTTTTGAATAAGAAGGTCATAGGGACTGGGTCTGAGGAAAGGGCAGCGCTTCTTCACATTGGAGGCTCATTTGCATGTTGGAGGCCATCCGAAGGCCTTGACCTTGTGGAGGTTTTCCACCGTGCACCTTACGTTCTAAGCCTGTGTGTGGGCGTGCACATCGATGCTCTGCCCACCCCTTCCGGTTCTCTCCAAGGTTTGCGTCCCACAACCTCCCCAGCTGTGTCAACCCATTTCCCAGCCAGATCTTTAGGGTTCTGTCATGGCTGGGAGACCGGGAATGTAATTTGTGTAACCCAACCCCACAGATACTTAATCACTGCCTACCACGACCTGCCGTGCCGTGTGCTTTCTTCCGATGGAGGACTCGATCCAATGTACACAACAGATGACCCATTTTTCCTCCGAAGCCCATATGTGGATAGTTAAGTACTTGGATATTTCTGGCATTCTTGTTTCTATACATTTACCATGTCTTTTTCTTCAGGATCAGTTTACTCCAATATTTAGACACATTTCTTGAGTTTAAGGAGAATACCTCCCTTGGGGAGTTTTATCCCATTCAAGAAGGGGTTTCTGCAATTCCAGCCACTTCCTCACCCAGAATACAAGGGAATGGATTTTCCAAATGCAGTGTTTCTCGAAAGTGGGCTGAGTACAACTTGGAATAAAAAGCACTGAAGTAATTAAATGAGAGGAAACAGGATGCTCTTTTCTACCCATCATATTCACTGAATGGAAATTGCAACTTGGTGGTAGAAGGTGTTTTCACCCAGGTCAGTCTCCAAAATAAAGGGAGCAGAGCTTGGGTTCAGAAGCTTTGATAAACAATATTTTCTAGCTACAACTTGATAACCTTTGTTTTCCTTGTATTTATTACCTCCAATTAAGTACAGGTAATACTGGCTTTTCATTATGGTAGAAAAATTAATGCGTTCATGTATAGCAGTAAATGGATTTGAAAAATGTAAAAAAATATTTCAGGTGGTACTTAAATATGGTAAAAATCATGAAAGTGGCAAACAGCTGACTAAAACTAATAATTTTTTGCTTGAAAGTATAGAAGAAGTATGGCTTCATACTAGAAGTCAACGTTTTCAGTTCTGTACCTCTTTGGGCAAAATTTAATTCGAACTCTATCAGCTTTAGAACAATACCATTCCCTGTCTCCTCTAGCTGCACTTATTACCAGAGGGAACTGCTTCAACTCTAATTAAAACCATTATCAGTGATCAGAGATAAAAGTCCCACTATCGCAATCCTTCAAAGCTCAATAATAGCTCAAATGGGGTTTTTAAAGGATTGGTAACACTCCCATGTCTGTGTGTACTTGGCTCATGGAAGAGGACCAAATGGTTACCTTGGTGATGCTGGCCAAAGGACTATAAGCATAGAGAGAAACTCCCCAAGGAACATTCAAGAACAGTTTTAATCAAGCAAGTACAGGTATCTTGGTTTCAAATTCTACAGAGAAAATGTGGCTCTTTCAAGACAGGCATAGCATTAACCAGGCATGTTATCTCTAGTCCCCTGGGCTTTACACTAAGAAAGATGACAAGAAACAGAAAAGGAGCCTGTTATTCTTCCACCTGATGGCCCCAGTTAGCACCCGTGTCTTAGCCATTGTGAAGCAAACAGGGCTAGGCCAAGGTAGGTATCTTGGTTTATGCTTTAGTTCTGAACTTCTCTGAGAGACTTTCAGTATCAGTCTGTTCTGAGGGATTAGAAATCTTATTTAACAAGTACTGACTCTTACTGACTATAGAATCCAGCCATTCTGTGAATATGATACCCTTAAAAATTCTTTAATAAAACTATAACATATTATCTCCAGATTGTACCATGACAAAGCCTTTCTCATAAACGGGTTTCATAAAATCAGGAGATTTAGAGCCAGACTTTGAAGGGCTAGACACAAGGAAAGACACACTGTCCCCTTGAGTGTTGGCCCTACACAGGTCAGACAGGAGGTGGCAGGGAGACTTGAAACCCAGCCACAGTGCCTGAGACACTCATCACTGGGGCTGTCTTTTGGTTTGAGTCCCTCAGCAATCAAAAATTTCATTCCTGTGAATGAAATACCTTAGTCCCCATGACTTGTTATAGGAATTCATGGTTATGAACTTAGCAAGTCATGGAGGTGCATGAAACAGTCCTGCAGCAACAAGATGTAGGACCCAGTCAGACAGGGCTCAGGGTTCTAAGTGAACCGGTAGCAAGGAGCAGGCTTCAGGGAGGTTCTGGTGATTCTGCAGTGCTAGAAACATGGTAGTCATGGGAGATGTCTGTGACTACCAAAACCTTTGCCTAGAGCTGGGTTTTCTTCATTTCTTTCATTTGCAAACTTCTGAGCCACCCATGAGGTACCTAGTACTGACTATGAACTGTGAGGGTTGGGGGCGCTGTCCAGACACACAAGGTCCCTATTCTCATAAGTGTTTGCCTTTGCACTTCAAAGGTCCTAGACCAGCGGTGGCCAACCTTTGGCACACAGGCCACAGCGGGCACACAGAGGCCTCTGTCAGCACACGAGCCAGGTCACCCCAGCAGCTGAGCTATCAGACAACAGTTGTTTTTCTAAACCAAAACCTCAATATTCAGGTTTAATTGCAATGTTAGCACTTGGTGATAAATAAGTGGGTTTTGGGTGGCAGTTTGGGCGCTCAGTCTCTAAAAGGTTTGCCATTACTGTAGGCTATTCTCATCTGTAGTATACCTACTTCCCTTTTCCTTTTCTGCCATTCACATAACTAACATACCAAGCACATCTCATCCATGATAATTCAAAGACTTGACTCAGAAGCTCAGAGTCTGGAAAGAAGAAACCCTGTGTGATCAAATAAAATCACTATCGTGTGCTAAGACAGAAATGGAAATGACTGCAGGGACCCAAAATACTTCATAAAGAACATTTTCTTCTCTGTCCTCTTTTTTTTTTTGGTACTAGGGACTGAACTCATAGCTGTTGCACAAAAAGCTCAGCTGGTTTTCCCTTTTAGTTTTGAGAAGGTCTCACTAAATTGACCAAGATGAGCTCAAACTTGCAATCGATCTTCTTGTCTCGACCTCCCAGAGTGCTGGGATGAGACACATACATCATGCTGGCTAACAGGATGCTGAGTTTTAAATGCCTCTGTGCTTTCAACAGAAAACCAACTTTTAACTCACAGCGGTTGCTAAGCCAGCTCTGGCTTCACAGGCCTACAATCTGTGCAGTCACACAGGACTACATGTACAGAAGAACATAGTTTATTGTTCCATGATCACCACCTTGAAATCCATAATAGATTTTTGAAGAAAGGGTACCATATTTTTATTCTGCATTGGTTCTGCTTCTAGCCAAGGGCCTCTGTGAGGGCTACTTTAAAAGCAGGGTGAAAACCCAAAGACTGGGAAAAATTTTTTTCCAGCTGTCCATCAGACAAAGGTCTAACATCTAGAATATACAAAGAACTCAGAAAACTCAAACCTCCCAAATTTAAAGACCCAATCCAAAAATGGGCATCTGAAATGAATAAACATTTCTCAGACGAAGAAATAAAAATGGCAAATGAATACATGAAATACACTAGTCGTTCAAGAGATGCAAATCAAAACAATGTTAAGATTCTATGTCATCCCAGAAATAACGGCAATTATCAAAAAATCAACCAATAGCTGGCGGGGCTGTCAGGAAAAAGGAACCCTCCTCCACTGTTGGTGGGAATGTAGATTGGTTCAGCCACTGTGGAAATCAGTGTGCAGATTCTTCAGAAAACAACTAGAGGTTCCATTTGACCCAGCTATTCTTCTGCTTGGTATCTACCCAGAAGAATTAAAATCATCATACCACAGTGATATATGCACAACTATGTTCATAGCAACACAATTTGTGATAGCTAAGTCTTGGAAACAACCTAAATGCCCAACAATTGATGAATGGCTAAAGAAGATGTGGTTTTTCTACACAATGGAGTACTAGTCTGCCATAAAAGGGACAAACTAGAGACATTTGTAGGTAATTGGATGTACCTTGAGAACATACTGTTAAGTGAAATAAATCAGACACTTATAAGTACACATCGAATTGTTTCTCTGATATGAGGAACTATAAGTGTAAATAAGGACAAAGGGGTATAATAGATACTATATAAAAGGAAGATAATATTCAAAAGAGAGGCGAATTAGAAAGGGAGAAGGTGGAAAAGAAGGAAGGGAAAAAAGAAAGAGAGGGGAAAGGGGAAAAATGGAAAAATATAAATAAACCTGCTGTAAAAGAGGGAAGGGGGAGCAGAAGAGAGGGGTGGGGAAGATGGGGGGAAACCAAGATACATCATGTACAGGTACAAAATAACCATGATGAATTTATGTATACAATGTACCAATACATATTCTTGGTAAAAAAAAAAAAAGACATTTGTAGGTAAAATGATGTGAATGTCTGTGCACAGATAACAGTCTGCAATGGTGTTAATTTCTTGATTTTTTAATCACTGTTCTGTGGTGATGGAAGAGACTTTTTATTTGATTGATTGATTGATTGATTGATTGGTGCTGGGCATCGAACTCAGGGCTTTGTGCTTGCTAGGCAAGTGCTCTACCACTGACCTAAATCCCCAACTCCAGGAAGAGACTTTTTAAAGGAAATATACACTGATGTCTTGAAAGGAAATGGGGAATTATGTCTATAATATACTTTCAATATTTATCAGCAATAATTACATACACATGTGAACTGGGACGAGCAAAAAGGATGATTGAGTAACACGGTAAAATGTTACATCTGGGGAATATGAGTTAAAGGTTTGTGGAAAGTGTATTATTTTAAAAATTTTTCTGCAAGTGAAATTATTTTGAAATAAAGTGATAAAAACATTGATCAGTAAACCAGTAAGAGTACTGGATTTGGATGTGGAAGAACTGACTTTGATCCTAGTCACTGTCTCCTAGTGCAAGTCATTTAAGCTCTTTGAGCGTGTTTCCTAATCAAAAAATGAAGATAATAAAATCATTGGGTTGAATGTGGAGTAAGCTTATGGGCGGAGTTACAAAGGTGCACCACATTGTACAAACAACACATTTTCCTAAAGCACCAGGTAGCCTCACACTGAGACAAGCTGCTCCCTAGGGCTCCACTGTGAGTCAGCTATGGTGCGGCCACGGATGGGTCACCTCAGCAGGGAATGCCAAGCAGGCAGGGGACAAGGCTCACGGAATGTTACACTTCATATTGGAAACTCAGGTCTGCTGACTCCCCAGTGGAAGAAAGGCTTTTGACAGAGAATCTATTGTGTCCTAAAAAATGGCTTTAAATAAATGACAACGTAGATATGGCCAATCCTTGAGATTAGTGATTTTCAATCTGCTTGTACATCAGAATCATTCTATGGAAATTTACAAAAATAAAAACCAAAAACAGATGCTTGGACCCTGGCCTGGAGAATCTGGTTCATTAGGTGCTGGGAGGTCCTGGAGACCCTAATTTTCAAACAGCCCCACAGATACTTCTAACATAAACTGGGGTTGCAAATCTCTGCCTTTGGTAGTCAAAGCAGGTACCCCAGAAATTAGGGTTGAATCCAAGCCCATCTGATAACATCCTAGGTGATCTAAAGAAAAGCAAGAAACCCCTGATTTCATCCGGCTTTTGCTGCCATCCACACTTCTTCAGAGATCCTCAACATGAGTATGTGCCACGGAAAATGGCCAAGGCCGCACCAGGCAAAGTGGGGAATGTGTGCAAAAAGTCAACAGTAAACTCCATAGGGTCATCTTGAGTATTTACAGGGAAAGAAATCAAACCACTCTTATATGATGCGTTCTATAAACACAGACAGTGACTTAGGAAGGGGAGCCTGGAAGGTGTCCTGGTGGTTCCTAAAAACTAGGCTTACAGGGCCAGTACAGTCTGGGAGGCCATCTGTCCTGGGTCTTCACAAAGGAGCCTGCAGATTCAAGCCAAGGAGTTAACAGCACCCCTTTCAAACACTCACGGGATGTTGGTTTCTTGTGGAATTCTTGTTACTACATACACAGTCCAGTTAGAAGAGCTCCGAGATGAAAATAATACAAAATAGTAACTAATATTATTAAGAAGATGGGCTACCTTTTTAATAAGGACAGATGAGAAAAGTAAAAAAAGAAAAAAAAGAAGAAAGAAAGAAAAAAAAACTCTCAAATTAGATAAAAGTTGAGAGAATACATAATCAGAGTTCATTAGATAATCAAGGAAATAGCTTGCATAAACTTTTTCACTTAAATCTGGAAAGAAACTGAGAGAGCAAATATTGAGATAACTTAACATTTAAGAAAAATTTATTCCTACGTCCAATATTTAAAGGGTTGGAATAGTTGGAACCAGATTGTTGAGAATGCTGATAATAACAGTAGGTTGAAGATGTTGAAGGTACATTTGTAATCTCTAATAAAATTGTTATACAAGATAGTAATACATTTTCCGAGAAAATACTCCTTACTGCTACCAGCAGAAAAGTTATCTCAGACTGAATATATTGAATGAAATTTTAGTCTGCTTCTGCTCATATGGTTAGTTCATGGCAGAGCCCTGGGTAAGGTGATCTAGGATATTACATGGGCTCTGAGCTCCTGGGGAGGCAGCTGCAGAAGGAGAAGGGAAGAGTCAGCCAGGGTTGGGAGAGACCTGCCCCTCACCGCCCTGCCCCACCACACCCCGCCCCCATTGTTCAAAGCGGTCCTTGCGCTTGCACGGCCTCCGTAGATTCTATTTCCAGCTCAGATCTGCCACTGTCTAACAGCACACCTTCTTGGCTTGTCTCACACCAAGCTGACAGTACAGCCCCCTCAAGCTAGCCTGCCTCTGTCTTCTTCCTTCTGTGACAGCCAAAAGCAAAGGACTGTGCCCTTGAAACGCCCTTTCTTTCATACCTATCGAACTCCCTCTGGGCACCCACCTGCACTCTCACTTCTGTACAAAGCAGATCAGAACAATTTGGTAACTGAATGGTCATATGGTGTGTCCTCTTTTCACACCTTTATCACCCACTATTTCTCCTAGGCGGCTACACATCAAGAAGAGGGTTCTTGGACCCTCTCCCTCAGTCAGCCACGCTGATAACAGTAATCACAAACACATTCTTGAGTGAACAGAAAGGACTCTGACCCTAAGCAAGTGAAGACCCCAGCTGGTGTGCAGAGAACAATTAAGGCAGTGAAGACGTTTGGAGGGCCAGGCATGGTGGTGCACACCTGTAATTCCAGCCCTCTGGGAAGTTGAGGCAGGAGGACTGCAAGTTTGAGGCCAGCTTGCTCAACTCAGTGATTTAATGCAACCTGTCTTAAAGAATAAAAAGGGCTGGAGATGTAGCTTAGTGTACAGGCCCTGGGTTCAATCCTCAGTACTGGGAAAAAAAAATGTTAGGAGGATCTCAGAAGGGTAAGAAAGAAGTGACTTTATTCCTGTTAAAAAAGGAAAAGTGAATATGTCTTCCAGAAAGGAGAAAGTACAACAAGGACAAGCTTCAGAAAAATATTTCTTCTTTTTTGCTTTTTATTTTTTATTTGAAACAGGATCTTACTACGTGTTCCAAGCTGGCCTTGAATTCACTGCCATCCTCCTGGGTCAGCCTTCCTAGTGCTGGAATTACAAACATGCACTACCACACCCGGCTCATATTCTTCTTAAACTATCACAGAGTAGTAACATCAAAAGCTAACACAGAACCCAATCAATTAAAATACGGGCACTGGGCATATTCCCCCGGTGCTGTTTTCATGAGTAAGGCTGATGGAGTCAAGCATTTTAGAACAGAGATACACTCTTTCTGTGGATTCTCTGGGGATCTGTAACAGAGAAAGGGGGTGTGACAAGATAATAATGGTACTGGCCACGATACAAGAGTAGAAATAAGACGGTAGAAACTGCCAGTGCTCACTCTCCCTTCCACTTCTATAAAGATCATTTTAATCTTGTTGGAGCAGCAGAGTACACAGCCTCTGTCACAGGTGAGGGGGAGACTGTGACTGACTGCTGTTCTTAGTCAGCAAAGGTCACTAGGTAGGGCTTACAGGAAAGCTCCTTAAAAGAAGGTACACTCGGCTGGTTGTAACCTTTTGTCCTCTGCCCTTCAACTCTTCCTGACTGGAATGAGCACGTAACACTGGAGGCAAAGGAGCCACTTTGGAACCAAGAGGCAACCACAAAGGAAAACAAGATTACTGCAGAGCTCTCAGGATTTAATTCTTGAACTACTGAACAATGTTTCTTGTTTCGTGGTAAAAAAACATCTAGTTTATTCTCCTTTTGGTATTTCTGATCCTAGCAACCATATGCTGAAGGGTTATAAATAACAATAATCACAACAATGCTAACAACAATAGCACTGTTCTAAATGCTTTGTGTTCATTATCTCAATTAATATAATACTCACGGATAACATTATGGAGATGTGAGGTTTAAGTCCCCAGAATTATCCAAGAAACAGAGTTAGGATCTGAGCCTCAGGAACCTAATTTTAACTCTATGTCTCATGCTTTCTGCCACCCTAAAGTAGCTCAAATAAGATGCTAGGGTCGTACTTGCTATTCTTCATGCCGTCATTCTTCATGCTGTGCACACACTGCCACTTTTAACATCTCTAATAAAGATACCTAAAACATGCCAAATAATCCATAAAGAACATGATCAGATTAAAGAGTCCAGCGAGAGACTCTTCCCTCTGTGAGGACTCAGAAGCCCTGTTCTGTCTGTCAGTTTCCTTACACTTCCCCAGCCTAAGAATTCCAGCCTGACTTTGTTTCCACTCTTTAGGGGTCCGGGATGAACTCTCTTTATTGATTTACTCGATCCTTAACCTTTGAATCAATACAAAGGGGCTGACGGGTGCCAACTGTAGTGTGGTTTTCTCTGGCATAGGTACCATGCTAGGGACCAGTGACTCCTCTAACAGAGACAGAAACAATTTCCCAGTAGCAGGATACCCTTGGGCTGATTTTGAAAAAAAAAATTTTGCAGCTGCTCATGACATTTCCTCAGGGCCCTTTTAAGCTCAGAATGTCCTTTCTGACCACAACTGCTCTTTGACTCAGTCATAGCATGACAGTCAATTTGGAGGACATTTTCAGATACCAGCTATTGGACTGGTTAGGTTAACTGAAAATTAACTGAATGATTTGGAAAATCAGAGTCACAGAAATTAAGAACTGAAGGAGACCTGAGAGAATTTTATACAATTCCCTCAATTATATTACTTTCTTTTTCCTATGCACTTTCCATTCTTTAAAGATGAATAATAGAAGAAAACAGCAGAGTTGAAAATTTTTAGTTTGCTAAGATGAATACCAGAATTAAGGAAATTTAGGAGAAAAGGAAGGACAATATGTTATAACATTCATAAAGAACTGTATCAATTTAGAGACAGTTTGTACCACTATTTCCTTCCTTTCTTCATAGCACTTTTATTGAGTGCTAGTGTGTTAGGTACTGTACTAAGCTCTAGCAATACAACTAACAATAATATAGACAAGGATCCAAATCTCTTAAATGCTTACATTCTAGTAAAAAAACAAAAGAACAAATATATTTTTAAAATACGTAAAGAGTGCTATAAAGGCCCTGAGAAGTATTTGGAAGCCTTGAGAAGACCACTCTGAGGAACTGATAAAGCCTCAGAGCTCTGAAATATGAGGATCAGCAACTGAGAGAGATCAGAGGGTGAGTGTTCAGCAAGACAGGGAGTTTGGCAAACATCGAGACCTGAGAGGACAGTAAGTTCTGCAGGATCAAGACAGAAAATGATTTGGAGATGGATACTGGTGAAGCTCAGTATACATGTACTTAATGCCACTGAACTATACACCTAAAAATCAATAAAATGGTAAATGTTACCACTAAAAAAACTACCCCGAAAGACAGAAAATGAAACAAAACAAAAAGTAAACAAAACTCCATTATGACTGGAATATAATAAATGTATAGGCAGGAGAGTGGAATTACATAAGACTCATGGGGTGAGACGAGAGCCAGATGATACCTTGAAAGGAGTTTCATTTCATTAGACATAAAATAAAAAGTTATTAAAAGGCTTACGGAAAAGAATGATAATCTGGTTTATGCTACAGGAAGACACTCCTGGGTATGGTAGAATAGTAGGACACTGGCCACGTTGGGAAAGTAAGCTGCAAGGTGGCACTGAGTCCCTGGCTCCTGGAACAGTACCTGCTATATTATCAACATTAAAGAAATGTTAGTAGACTAATAAGTGGGTGAAAATGGAAACCCATTTTGGAGGCCTTCACAGAGGTACAGGCAAGAGACAATATGGTTGGACCTCAGAGGTACAAATAAAGATGGAGATAAGAGGGCAGAAACACCAGAATTAGATGTGGAAGGTGATACAAGAGGAGATGTCAAGAGGACTTAGAGCATCCTGGATTTAGAAATGGTATGTATGATTATGCCACTTCCTGAAATGAAGGGATAAATCGGGAGCCAGCAAACTTGCGATTATAATCCAGAATATACTTTAGGCCAGACAAACTCTTGTTGCAACTATACAGCTCTGCTAACATTACTAGAAAAGAGCCACAGACGTTATGAAAATGAATGGGTATTGCTTTGTTCTAATAAAACTTCATTTACAAAACCAAGCAATGGGCAACATCTGGCTAGTAGACTGTGCCAACCCCCCACCTAAGTCAGCTTAAATCTAAGGAGCATATATATCTCTAGCTGGTAACAACATACAAAATTCCCCATACACAGAATACTAAATAGTAAAATCATAGTGATTATACACAGGAAAGATATTTTGTCACAAATTTGTCCTGTGGGATGCCTCCATATTTACTATCAGAAAACCTGATTAGAAAAAACATGAAGGTAGATTTTAGGGTAAGGATTATTGATGATACTTGGGTAAATAATATCAAATGTCTACTTACATCATCTAAGTGCTTAGTGCTTAACAAAAACTACAGTTAATGCTAACTGAACCCAAACAAGATATGTCATCTTGTTATAAGTTGAGTTACATAGTTTCTTATTGTTGCTTTTTCAAACATGACCTGGTTTATGTATTTATTTGTTATCATAAAAAATAACCAGAAAAGGAGCCACAAACCCATCCCACCTTTAATCACCATACAAAGACATAAGAGTCATAGCATAGACAGAATGAGGGCATGGAGTCTGGCACTGGTAAAATTAATACCTTATTACGTTTTTTGTTTGTTTCAGCTTTAGTTTTTCAGTCTTTAGTGTATGTTTGCCATACATAATGATTATATTCCTTGTAGGGAGTTGGTGTATGCATATAACACATCTCAGTTCTTTTTCATCCCCTGTCCCTCCTCTCCCTCCATCTCTTGATCCCCTTCCCATTTGAAAAAGATCTATCTCTCTATTTCCTATTATATTTTGCTCTTTATTTATATTTTAGGTTTCTCATGTAAGAGAAACCATGTTATAGTTAGGCTTGTGTGCCTGATTTTTTCACTTTATTTCATTAAAGACAACACATTACAATGATACACCCTTATTAAGTTTCTTAATTGATATGTAAACTTTTACAAGTTCTCGTCGAGGAGTCATCTAAGGAAAAGAGCTTGTCTCTAGGAGACCACTTCTTACAGAAATTAAATCTAGTGCATTTGTGTAAGTTCTTCTCACTTATGTTATTTAAATATTATTCTAAAAATCTTCTTGCTCTTTGTGTATGAAGTGATCCCAAACTATTTGTCCACTTAGTTCTGTACTGACAAATCACTCAGTAATTAATAGGTATCTAATGCCATTGTCCCCCATTTCTTTTCCTGAGCAAGCTTTGTGTGAGAGCCAGTCTCCTCACGTCATCCAGCACTCATGGCTTTGGGCAGGTGCTGTCCTACACTAGATATGGGGTAGGATGCAGAGCTGAGTCCCCACTCAGATCTAGTATTGTGATGTCTATTGTAGGGTACTACTATGGGTTCAATCATGTCCCCCCAAACTTCATATGTTGAAGTTCTAACAGTACCTCAAATTAAGTGTGAAAATTACTTCAGAGGGTGCCTGCATTTGGAGCAGGGTTTTTGCAGAGGTAATTAAGTTAAAATGAATGTCCTTAGGGCTTTAACCTAATGTGAGTAGTGCCATTACAAGACAGCATAAGACGCAGCTCCAGAGGGAAGACCAAGGGAAGACACATGGAGAAGAAGGCCATCTGCTCACCAAAGACAGAAACCAACCCTGCCAACTCTTTGATCCTGGACTTCCAGGCTGCAGAACTGTGAGAAAATGACTAATTCTCACTGTTTCTGCTGTCCTGTCTGTGGTGATTGGTTGTGGTGGCCCTAGCAAACAAATACAGCTACTCTGAAAAAGACTTAGGTAAATGAGACAGGCTAATGCCTCATAGATAGCAAAGGGTGGAGAAAGAAAAGACTACTGATCACTTAGGAGAAGGAGAGAGGGAGAAGGAGCTATCAGAGGGAGCCAGGACTGTGCACAGGGAGCCTGGCTTGTGGAGGGTCCCAGCCTGGGAGGGAAGAGGTCCACCTATGAACATTTAACATCAAAAGAGAGTAACACATCTAAACCAATGCAAGGATCAAGCTGTCATTTGGGATCCTCTTTCTTTGGAAAACTATTTAAATATCTTATAATTCAATTAAAAGGGGAAATGCTTGGCATTTTGGGGCAGTTTCTCTCACTCTTGTAAATGACATCTGTGATGTCAATGCTCTGTGAGAGTTATTCAGAAGTTGGTTCTTGTAATTCATATGAGAATGCCAAATGCAACTGAGTAAAGAGCACACGGGACTTACACGTACCATAAAGTACAAAGACTGCATGGCAGTGGGTTAAGGACAGAAATGCCAATTGTATATAAAATTAACTACCACCTTCTTGATGCATTTGTCTTGGAAAGAGGGAATAATTTTCTAGTGCTATCCTGCAATAATGTCAGATCTTGGTAACAGTTACTCATAAACAGGCTGGTTCCACAGTGAGTCAGAATGACTAAAATACCTTGGATAAATGCATCACTTATTTTTTGGTCAAAACCCACAACTTATTTAATTATTTGTGTTGGTAACATTTTAAAAAAGACACGTACCATTTCGCATCCTTTCAGTGTGCCCTCCCCATGCTGTTGACACACACAAGGAGCTCAGTATACAAGATTAACTTAATGAGTAACCTAAAGCTTAAAAGTCAACAAAAAAGGAGATGACTTTCTGAAACAGGAGGCCAGTGATTAGATTTAAAAATGGACCTTATTTCCATGACCCCTTAATCTGGGTGTCAAAGCAAGACCTTACTGAATCTTTGACCCAGAGAATCATAAAGGAACCTCTTTTAGTGAACAAGGGACAGCATATTGAAACCGTAATTTAAATTATGGGAAATTAAGAGAATGGAGCTTTTGTGTATGGGGATACTGGGTACTGCATTCAGGGCCTCAAGCGTGGTAGGCAGCTGCTCTACAGTGAGCTATGTGCCCATAAATAGACAAATCCAAGACACAAACATCTTAGTATTTTAGATGTAACCTCTTTAAGTCCTTAAAATGATACAGAAACTTATTTCTGGTTTAAAATTTAGTGCTAACTATGAGCCAAAAGTTTAAGGCACTATAAAACAGAGATTAAATATGTGCTATTTCACATTAGCCTTGGCAGTTATTACAGTCATAAAATATTGGGAGAGGAGTTACTAACTTCTATACTTTTATAATGGTAACTAATTTATTGTTTCCCTTACATGAGGCTTAGTTAGTGATAGAGGGAATCTTCTGAGTCCTTCGATGATACTGTGGAATTCTACCATGCTTCTATTTTGGGAATTAATATTCAGCATAATAAAAGAAAAGTATTATGATCTACTAGCACAAAGTATTCCCTATTTTTTTTCTCAATTTACTGATTTAAGTATGCAGAAACATTGTTAATTTGGGTAACCTGTATTTAATCCTGGACTATACTGGGAAAAATGCCCAAAGCACCAGCATGACAGTTTCCATGTGACCAAAATATCACATACGTGAACAGATTAATCAAAAAAGTCATAAAATTAGTCAAATTAGTCATAAAATCCATAACTGTAAAAAGGTTGGCCACATGATTTACTGTCATTTCTAAAGGACTAGTGAAAATCCTTACATGTTACTTAGAATAGAAAAAATGTTCTTTACCTCATTTCCTTCAGGTGATAAATCTATTATTTTTATCTTTTCTATGAAAAAAAAAATCCTTGTTTGGATGACTTTTGAAAGTTAAAGGCTCCAAATGAAAATGTTTTAACATTAGGTTTAATTAAAAAGCCTTGAGCTGAACTTGAGTGTTGACATCAACATTCACTGATATTTTCTGGTTCAATCCTTATGCAGGACAGGTCATTTCTGTCATCGATTACCTGGCTCCCATTATACTCACAGTAAATATTAGTAGAGTTTTAGTACTGGGACATTTCATGATGTATCACTCCGACATGGAGTAGGGAGAAGTCCGAGTTACAAATAATATCTCGGTTGGCATTTAATTCCTAATCAGTACATCAAGTTTCATTAGTTCAGCCATTTGCACCTTGCCCTCAGAATTCTTGACATAAAATGCTATGTAAAAAAAAAGATCAATGTAGGTATCCAAAAAATTTTTATCAAATAAACAAATGAATAAAAGGTGTTTTCATTGTATTGACTCTAAATATTTGCATTTTAGTTTCTCATACTTACTCTGAATGTAAGTATCTTTCTATTTTGACTGATTAACAAACATAAAATAGACAATAAAATAAAAATAGTTTGAGAAAAAAACTATGCCACTCGCCTAAGGTAGAGAGCCACATGATATTACTCTTTGATCTTTAGAAGACAAATAAAATGCCTACTACGTTTCTAAGTATGCTTGGTTAGTTGCCAAGTAGCAGCATATTCTTATATTACTTTGGACTGAATCTCTCCTTTCTCAAGCAAAACAAAGGTCCACCTAAGAATCTCTGGAGGAAATGGGATCTTTGGAAGACAGGCATCTTTGCCTCAAAAAACAGAGAGCTTTCTAACTGACCCATTATTTTATACTTTTATCCCAAAACACTGTGGAAAAAACACAAGTGTTTTGTTAATAGGGCTGCTGAGTGCCAAAGGCATATCAGAATAGATGTAAATGAAAAAATAATAAAAGAAGCAAAAAATGAAAACAATGGTGGTGAAAGCATGGCAATATTGATATAATGACTGTTTCCTTAGCATTTTGAAAATAATCTCAGAGCCAGGTGTGGTGGCACATGCCTGTAATCCCAGCACTTGAGAGGCTGAGGCAGGAGGATTGCCAAGAGTCTGAGGCTTGCCTGGGCTACATAGTGAGTTCAAGGCCATTCTAAATCGTATAGTGAGACCTGTCTCAACTGCCCCCCCCAAAATTCAGAATGATTATAATATTTACAAGAAAGAAGATTTATGCTGTGCCTAGATACCAAATAATATATACTAGCTGCTCACACTTGAATGCTGTAAGGCTTGCTCTATCACAAAAGAGTGATTTTATTTGGTCAGTGATTGTATTAACTCAATCAAACAATGCACAGAAATTTTCTTCACTGCTTATTACTATGCTGATGGAGGGGAGAAGATCCAAAAAATAAAGGGTTAACAACATAGATGAACATTTATATGTAATTGCACCCTTAGTGGATTAATCCCCTGAGAAAAGAATCAAATCAGTCTCTTCAGGTTAGTAAAAGCGAATTATGTGTGAACATTAAGTGCTGTCTGTTTTCCTACTGCTAATATATAAACAGCAGCAAAAACCAGAACAATTTTCATTTATTGTGCATTTACTATATTCCAGACTCCAGGCTATATCCTTGTGAGAGATACTAAGACTGGGTCTCTAAAGCTACAAATGGCACTTCCCAGACTCCCTTGCACTAGGGCTCTTGTTACAAATTAGGCTCCCCCAGCCATATATATTCAAATGAAATTTGGAAGATAAAGGCCTTCTTACTTCTGGGAAGGCTGGCGAGCAAGTCGGAAACATCCTGAATGTTTGCACCGTCTTGATATCAACCTCGCAGCATGAGAAGAGGAAGCTGTGTCAGCAGTTGAGACTGAGGCAGCAGCAAGAATAGCTGCAGATCTCTGGATCACAGTGAGAGCAATGTGAGTGCGAAGTTAGTGGTCTCGTAGCACCCTTGTCCTTTCACTGATTTTCATTTCCCTTGTATCAAATTCCTTTCCTCTTGAAATACTTAGAGCGGTTTCTGTCATTTGCATTGAACTTCCATCCTTAGTCCTTTCTGTATGTTTTCTCTCTTAATTCTTACTGTGAAATGTCATTATTCTGAACATGAGAAAATGAGTCTGAGAAGGGTGATCTCTCCTAAGTAGCCAAGTTGGTAGGGAGAGCACCTGAGGATTCGGATCCAGAACATCTGACTACAGAGCCTGCGTCCCATCACTGCACTGCTGGGCCGCCTCATACTTTAGAGTTTAATGAGGGCCGAGGGAGGCCTGTCCAGCACCGGGTGCTACAAATTCAACTTTAAACTTTTACCTTTGCACGCAAGTTCAAGTCAAGTCAAAGTTATTAAAAGCTCAGCTGACTTCTTCCATTTGTCACTTCTGTACACATATGGACTTTGGACTGACAGAAATGCTGGTTTTTTTTTTTCATGGTATTTTCAGCTTCATGAGACTAAGAGAACAAGTTTTATTCTTCTGGGAACTCATGTCTCAGTTTTCAAGTTTCAAGTTTTGATAAGAAAAGAATGTTTGATAACCGTTATTAAAAAAAGAATAAAATGTATTTCTGTTTATAACTAAAGAAAAGAAAAGAAAGCACGTGAAGTCCTGATAGTTACAATAATGGTTAAGCAGACTGACTCTAGAGGGCACACAGACAGTACAGCACAGCGAGAAAACCCAGGACTCCAGTTGGGAGAATAATTTCTGTCCCCTCCACCGTGAGATCTCAGGTGAACCACTCTCCTTCTTTGTACCACACTCCCCTCATTGATAAAAATAAGACGGGGGGATCAGAATTTGATTTACTCAGAAGCTGGAATCAAGGAGCACTATTGCAGAAAAGGAGTTCAGAGCAGGGCTCCTCAGGCTTTGTCCCCAGAAGGCAAGCCTAGAAAATGTGAATTCTTGGAGGGCACCCTGGGGCCACACAGGCGGCAGCTTGGGCCAGCAGCAGCTGCTCCGGGTCTCAGAGGGCTCACTCTCAGTGCCCGTGTGAGGAAACTCGAGCTTGGAGAGCCACAGGTCCAGCCTCCGCCTCTTCCACAAGGAGAAACTAAAGCACAGACACACGCTTTGAACTTGTAACACACTCCAAATTAAAACATATGTATAGGTGTATTTTCGGTTGTTGCACTAATACATTATTTAATCGACCTTTCCCAGCTTGTTCCCCTTCAGTCTATTTTCCACACGTTAACCAGAGAGAGCTCTTAAAAAATATAAATCTGATCATGTCAGCATTCACTGCCCCCACCGATTTCCTCCTGCTATTCTTAGGGTAAAAATCCATTTCTTAAAACAGCGCACAAGGCTCACGAGGCCCAGCCTCTGTCTCCCAGGGGTTGTCTCCCCTTTGTACTGTATGTTACCTGTTCACTTCCCTTTGCCAGGGTATGCCATCCTCAAGGGCCAGGGATCTCTTATCTTCTTTACCAGAAGACAGCACTGATCTCTTCGGGTCTCAGTTCAAACATCATCGGCTCAAGAACCCCCCCAACCCTCATCTAGACCAGGTTCCCCTTGCTCATCTAGTTGCTTACATGGCACTAATCAGATTGGTTCTTGCTCTTTTTATTCTTTTGTTTTTGTTTTTGTTTTGTTTTGTTTAGACGAAGTCTTGCTATATAGTTCGGGCTGGCCTTGAATTCACTATGTAGCCCAGGTTGGCCTCAAACTCACTATGTAGCCCAGACTGGTCTCAAACTGGCAGCAATCCTCCTGCCTCAACCTCCTGTGCTACCATACCCAGCTTTCCCTCATTTTGTGATGACTGATTAATATTTTCTTCCTCATTAGACTATGAGATTTGAATAGAGACATGTCTCTGGTTCACTGCTGTCTCCTGGGAGCCTCCCACACTCTCTGGTATTTAGTAATGTTTCAATGAAATGTTCAGTGGATGAATTTATAGTTTTGTTTGGGTTAAGGAAGTTTTCCTGGAACCTTCAATTTGTTAAACTGACATAGTTCTGTGCATCAAATTTCTTGTGATATTCAATACCAGTATAATAACACTTTACTTCATTCTAATTAGTGAACAGTGTGGTCATTCATGTAAAGCTTTTTACCGAAAATCTGAACAGTCTGGAATTGTGGATCACTCTGGGACTTAATATAAACTATGAATCAAGAAAATGAATATATTCACAACGTGTTGCAAACACTCTCAGGGAGTTAGTCCAGGCCATGAAATATAGCACAAAATAATCACATGTCTTGAGCCTCAGCTACCTTTCCATGCTCATTTGCTATTTCATGTTTTCTTAACTCTGCTGTATCCGATTCCGTGCAGTTTCTTACCGTGGGTATCACTTCCTCTCCAGGGCCTTCATCGATTCTTGTGTTAGGAACTGAGCAGTGCGTACAGGCTCCCATCATACTGGATGAAGACCAGCCTCCTAGCATTTACCTCTGGATGTGAAAGTTATTCAACTCCACAGCAATCCTTCCTAAAACCATTAAATTCTTGAGGGTAGGGTCTGTGCCTTATTCACCTTAGCACTAGGAACAGTGAAGAACACAAAAAGCCTTCAACAAACACATGCTACTCTGAGAAAGACCAAAATTAACAATGGCAGAAGACCTAAGGAAACATACAGATTAGGTATCTCTCAATCCACAAGACAAACTGGAATGAACTAAATAAATCGAATACTTGCTAGTGTTAAGTGTCAACAAAGACTTCTTAAAAAAGCAGAACACACAACAGAGGTATTTAACTTCTAGTGAAATGACTAGAAAATATTTCAGCCCAAGAGATCAATGTCAGTATGGGTATCTATCACAGAAAATCATCATGTAACCAACAGAACAATGGATTCTCAGGATTAAAATAATTTGAATACTTAGGAATTCTACCATTGCAGTGACCTTAAAGCAAGCTGTGCTATGTGTGCTTCTGCTGTATCTTTTACAATTCTCTTCCCTCTCTGACCAGTAAGCACCAGATCTTAGCTCCCTGATGGAGATTGAACAGTAACTGGAAAGTTAATGTGTAATGAGCCAAGGGGAGAACTTTGCACAGAAAGTTATGTACCCGATATTCCAAGCAAAAAAATTGTTTTTTGTTGTTTTAAAACGGCAATTATGATTCATCTACCCAGCAGATGAGGCTATTTGTAAGTCTGAGGCTAATGCCAAATGGGTCCAGTATTTAAAAAGATTATAATTCATTGCATAATAGACTATAAGAATAATGTATGATGGACTTCTCCAGTGTGACTGGTGGGACACAATGAGCTGAGCGAGTCCCACATTGTTTTCACTTGCTCTGGCACTCCTCTCTTCTACCGGATTCATTTGTTGTCATAAGGCAGCGAGAGCAGCATGGGTGGTAGGGTGGAAGCAGGCCAGAAATATTATCAGAAGCTTCCACAGGAGAACAGTTTTTTAAAGCACCCGCTGAGAATCCACATGCAGTCTCATTCCAGCCCACACTCCCACTCTAACCACTGTCGTAATGAGAAACACAACTGATGGAGAACACTGCGTCCTACATGTAAAGTGACAGGGAAAGTAAAAAAAATACATTGAAAACCACCAACAGGTGGGTCTCATATAGGTCAACGTACATTTAAAAACAGAATATGGAATTATAGGAAAATGCAATTTTTAAAACCCACAGAAATAAATATGGTACCAGCACAATTGTGGGTACACGATGCATAAGAGAGATGAGTAAAATATGGTGACATATGAAAGTACAGTGGGCTTGGGGGAAGAGGGGAGTGGAAAGTGGAGAGATATTGATTTAATATCATTGCAGGCAGGGGAAGGAGAAGACCCTGCACTTAGCGACTCTCTCAAATACATAATAAAGAGATCTATGGTTTTTCAAAGAATCAGCCGTAATTTCCAAGAGAGTATTCTTAGCCTGCATCTATACTGTAAGATGGAAATTTGGTTGCTGCAATGATTTAGGGCCATCCACAGAGGCATTCTGTATAAATTAATAATTACAGATAAACCACCAAGAGCACAGGCAAAGCCCTCTGGAAGATACTATAATTACGCAACACAATTGGGTGGTGTCATTGATTACCACTGGCCTCTTCCCAGGGACTAAACCAGAAGAACAATATCAAAGCCAAGAAATAGCATCTCTAAATATATTTCTAAAGTTTCAAAGAATGAAACCCAGTGACCTCTTAATGTGAAATAGACACACAGCAACACCAGCTCTATGCCTGCCTGCTTTCCTCTTTCCTTTCCTCCCATGACAATTTGTCAGTAATCAGTCGGGTTACTGGTAACCAGGTCCTAAACCCTTGGGATACAAGTGTAAGACATGATCAAGGAGTCCACTCTGAAGGGAGAACAACAGAACGAATACGCCAAATGCTTTACTGAAAATGTGCATAAGAACACTAGGAATGAACAGGAGAAAATACATGTGCGTTTGATAACTACATGACATACTACCATTAAAAGGGGAAATGAGTATTACGTACTCAGTCATTCAACCAATATTGACTGTACCCCATTATCAGGGGGCCCCAACCTGCCCTCATCCTTTGCAAGAGCTCAGGGACCTCTTGCTGCTGACGGTGTAGTAGCCTGATCATTGAGGAAATTCCGAAAGAAAATAAATTTTTTATTTTTCACGTAAAACTGAGATGACAAGTTTGAGAATAAAAATATAAGTTGATAAGGATAAAATATAAGTAAATGTCCAATAGTTCTACTTATTTTTGAGGGAAGCCAAATATTTTGGTTCCATATCCTGTAGTATCTTCCCCCACACTTCATTCTTCTGTTCTCACTCCTCATTCTATCATGAACTCTAGAGGAGTTCAAGGTTGTATAGAAAGGCAGTGGGATTAGAGAGGATAAATTCTGGGTTCCAACTGCCTGGGCTCAGGGTTATATTCTCTCATGTTCTAGCTGAATGACTTTGGGAAAGCTGTTAATTCTTCTGTGCTTCACTTATTCACCTATAAATGAAGTAATCATATTTACTTGAATTCTTTTAAGAGTAACATAAATTAAGGTATACAAAACACTTAGAAAAATGCTTGGCACATGGTAAGGACTCCTTGAAAGTTAGTTAATTTTATATATATATAAATATATATAAATATAACATAAATTCCGCTGGGTATGGTGGTGCATACCTGTAATTCCAGCACTTGGGAAGCTGAGGCAGGAGGATTGCAGCTAGTTTGAGGCCAGCATGAGCTACACAGTGAGTTCAAGCCCTGCCAGAACTACATAGTAAGACTGTCTCAAAGAGACCCAAACCAAATCAAACCAAACCAAACAACAAAAATAGTATACATAAATTCCATTGCAGAGCTATCTTTTTTTTTTAGGGCTATCTTGTAGACCGAACCATAAACATGACTGACTATATTAAGTTCCTAACTATCTGACTCATATGAGATTTAAAATTAATAATTATAGTAGTCTGAATTTCATCTATTCTTAAATCAAGAATAAAGGTGTGACTTCGCTCTGGGTAGGATACTTTCAAGACCCATACTATTTATGGACAAGCACCTGGTCTAGCTGTTAGCTTTGTGGCTAAATTAATGCTGAGGTTAAAGGACAGTGGGAAATAGCTGTTGTTATAATTTCTTTCACAATTATTTTACAGAAAATTGTATATACAGTATTAGCATCTACATGGTAATAAAGGTAACTGCCATTTGAAGACTTAAAATCCTTTCACGTTTCTTTAAAAGCGTCACATAATTTGCATAAACCTTCTCAGTACATTTGCTCTTGAAAACACCAGGCCTAGTATTTTCCTTCTGTTATGCCATCCCTCTGCACCTACAACTGTCTAACGGACAATGAAGAGTAGTGAGTTTAACAACTTCACTCTGAAACCGAAGTGAAGTAGCAGAAGATGAAAAAGAGGATGAATTTGATTAGATCAATAATGTTTTAAGCACCTAAGTCCTCCCTAAGGAATTTTAATCAGTCACTTGAGAGTTACTTATTACCTCAGAAAATGCTTAGTCACTGACTAAAACTGAAGCAGTGTGCAGACCACATGCAGGAATTCAGGGTCAAACTGCAGAGAGCAAAGGGCAGTGAGGGTACAGCTTTGCCTTCCTCCTCACTTTCACAGCCAAGAAAATGAAGCGACCGAGCTGCCTTGGTGGTTGATCACGTGAATGCAGCAACCGACAGCCAGGTGAGGAGACACACAGTCTCACGTTAGAAAGGGTGCTGTCTCCCTTACCTGGCAGCTGGTCAAGGCCATGAACCTACGCACATCCCATGCCTGAGACCCTTCCTTGGTTGCTCTTTTCTTCCAAGGTGCCCAGACACACAACTGACTACCAACATTGCTGTGGAAGCTCTTCCAATGGCAGGGTCATTGGACATAAAAGCACTAGTAAGCATGCTTGTTACTTTTAAGTAATATTTAACTCAGAGAGGTTAATATTTTAGTTACACATTTCTGCCTATCGATTACAAAGGATGACACTAGATGATATAATCTTACCAATTTAGACTATGTATTTCTGCCATGAGTGAGTCTTTTCACTTCTTTCTATTTAGTTTACGACTATGGGTCCCTTCATGATTCTTAATCACCTTCATTCAATGAGAAAATACTTATTTTAAATCCATAACAAATATTTTCATGGTCTATAAGAAGATAATTAAGAAAAACAAATTCAAGAATCTAAGAGCAAATTAGTCTACTTGCACACTTGTTATCAACAAGGTGGGGTGGTGAACAGCTGCGGGTGATGGACCAAGAGCTGTCGGCTTTTCTGGGTTTCCAGAACCTCTGGACACCCCGTCACTTTCTCTGCTATGGCAAAATATCAAAAAATGATCACACTAATTTAAATTAATATGATGACATTATTGAAGACTATCATGGTAAAAGCCTACAGAAGAGGGATAAGCATTACTTGGGAGGGATGGAAGGACATTCTCACATTATGTTTAGCAAATGGCAGCTAAAGGCAAGTTCAGTCTGTCTAGACAAAACATGCATGCTCACTCCCTTCCTATTAGCTCACCTAGCTTTTACCTCTTGAATTACAACTGGAAAGGAGAATCACTCGTGTACTTTGTCTCGCTGCCAGGTGACAGACGATAGAGTTCATGTGATGAAAGATAGGTTGGAACAGAAAAAAAACAAGAGAAGCAAGTGTAGCTCTCTATGGAGCTGAGGCTAGCACCTGGATTTCTTGCAAGACAATGTGATTTGTTCTGCAAACACTGAAGGCTACAAGAAAGGAATAAAAGCCTCTTTTATTTCTTTTTAAAGACCTATTATTTGAAACAAGATCTGTATGTACTTTGGTGAAAACAGAATGAAGTTGCTTCTGACAGTGAAATTGTGCTTAGAATTTTATCTTAGCTGGGATATTGTTTGTGAGGAGCCTACCAGACCTGACATGTGACAGGCCTGCCATGAGAGTCACAGCCTTTCCTTTGACCCTACTATGTTTTTTTTCCTAATGGCCAAATTAAGAAATAGCATAGACTTTGATAATAATTATGAAGGTAATAATCAATTGAATACTTCCTATTCTTACTGATTTATATATGTTAATTTATATCTTGCCAATAGCCTCTGAGATAAGTATTATTATTGGCCTTATTTTAAAGATGAGAGAAACAAGGTACAAGATTGGAACCAACTTGCTTAAACAGCTAGTCAGTGGTGGAGCTGAAATTCAAACCTAGGTGGTTTGATTCCAGATGTATTTGTTGTACGAAAAGTATTGTGCCCAGTACCTGGCACAAAATGGGCACTTATTATGACTGTTATCATTATTTTTAATTTTACTGGATTTAAGAAAAGTATATTGCATGCCTAGCTAACTGGGGAAGTGAATAGTGACAAAAAATACAAGGTCATTTTTCTCAAAGAGCATGGGGGTTAGTAAAAGAGATGGATATTATTCAAGAATTGTTATACACATACATACATGCACACACACACATGTATGCATGTAGGTACTGCAGTTTTGCAGTGCTGGTCAAGAACTGTGTTTATACTTAAAATGGATCTGCTGAAGTAGAGCATTTGTAGAACACTGTCTCATTTTAGGCTACAATGGACCTCTTATTGGATGATTAGACCCCAAGCTTCTATTGCTATGTTATCTATTCACCTTAAACTCTACATCCTGGTTCAAGTTTTGGGAACTCTATTAGGTCATGGCTCTGTTCAAACACCTTTAATGGCTTCCTGCTTTCTAGAGCCAAGGTAGCAACTGGGGTGGTGCACACACCAACAAATCTTCATCCCTCCTTAATGGCAGACATCAGTAAACCATCATGGAAGTTACTTTCTGTTTAGTTGTCATCTTACAAGTCTGTCAATAAATCAAAAATTGGCCCTTCAATTGAAAATTTATTGCCATGAGGGTCCTAGTTTGCTAGGAAAAAGCACAGGTTTTGGGATTAGGCAGACTTGAATTTAAATTTCAGCTTATTGGTGGTGTGATCCTAGCCAAGTTATCTGTCCCCTGGGTGCTTCACTCTCAAGATGTATAAAATGGGGATCACAGGAGCTACCCAATCAGAGTTTTAAGTAATGCACACAAACTATTTAGCATAGCTCGTTGTGTATACTGCTCAGTAAATTGCAGCAATTATTTTTATAATAATTATTCTAATGTCTATTTTTGTCATCAGAAAGAAATCTTCCAAATCTCCACAATATAATTTACATTTCCATATTTACCTCCCATATTCTATCAAAGGAACCTCTCACTTCAACCAGACTTGTGTGACTCAATGTCTCCCAACACTAGCCAGCCACAGTCTCTTTTTCTCTGTGTATAAAAATCTGCCTTCCCCATAAAACTTTCATACTTGCTATTTCTGATATTTTCCTGATACTTCCTTGTATACTGCATGCCTGGCAACATTCTCATATGCTGGTGTTTAATTTTATATTAGAATTTAACTTTGCATATACATTGATCTTGTTTTTCCATCCAAACTCTCAATTCTTTGAAGGTTGGAACTACAGGATACTTGTATCCTCAAAATGGCACCTAGTGAGATGACTGCACCTTGTTTTCAATTAATGTATGAAAT
The DNA here is from genome assembly GCA_004026905.1 of Hystrix cristata. Taxonomy (NCBI): domain Eukaryota; kingdom Metazoa; phylum Chordata; class Mammalia; order Rodentia; family Hystricidae; genus Hystrix; species Hystrix cristata. The sequence goes on along the minus strand of PVJO010003134.1, from coordinate 32,234 downwards.
GTGAATAAAACACATATGTATTACGATTAACTAAAAATTTCACTATGAATTAAGAAGATAAAATTAATTTTTAATTCTCCATATTATGTCATAGGACTCAGTCTTAAGGAAAAAAATATCTGGCTCTTTCCTTTGAAGTAGAAAATCAGAATGCTCTACCTTTGCTTGTTAATTGTCGGAGTTAAAATATTCATACCTATGATAGCACACATTAAAGAAGACTACCTCTCTGCACATCAGAAAGGATTTGTCTTCTTTGTTTTTCATATATGTACATTTTAATATGTACAGTTTTCTTTATCATGGATAAAGTTGACAACTCCTGGGATTATCACAGCACTTTAAGAGGCTGAGCCAGGAGAATTGCCAAATTCATGTCAAGCCTGGGGTGACATAGTGAGACCCTGTCTCAAAATAAAAATTAAAAAAAAAAAGAGGTATCATGGCTCACATCTGTAATTCCTGTACTCAGGAGACTGAGGCAGGAGCATCTAAGAGAGTTTGAGGCCAACCTAGGTGGCATAGTGAATGCAGGGCCAGCCTGAACTACAAAGCAAGATCCCATCTCAAAAAAAAAAACCACAAAACAAAACAAAAAAAAAAAACCCAACAAACAAAAAAGCATATATCATGTTTCATAGTTCAAAGAGATCTGTAAACTAAAATTAATTTTTCTTTCTTCGTTCCTTCCTTCCTTTCTTTCTTTTTGTGGTATTGGGGATTGAACCTTTGAAACCAGGGTTTTCACGCTGAGCTACATTCTCAGTCCTTTTTATTTTTCATTTTGAAAAAGGGCTTTGCTAAGGCACTAAATTGCCCAGGTTGGGCTCCAAATTGTGATCCTCCTGCCTCAGCCTCCCAAAGTGCTGGGATTACAGGCACGTGCCCCCATACCCAGTATGATATACACTTTCTAAATCAGATGTAAAAAACAATTACTCCAAAGACTCCATCATTCATTCCACAGAGTGTGGAGGGTGCTGGTCTGGGGTGGTATCTCACCACCTTCTGGCAAAATGGGAAAACTTGGAACTCTAAAGCCACAGTGACACCAGGGTTGGCAAGAGTGGCCCAACCTGGGGAGGAGCAGTATTTTCCCACTGACACTGTTTGGAACTGCCTGTGAATGGTGATAATGAAAAGTGAAAGACTTTTAGTGGATTCTCTTATCATTTTAGAACTATCCACAGAAAACATAACTATTTTGCCTCTATCTGCAGCAGACTACTTCATATCTCAGCAATAAAGGCAGCTTCAGGGAAAGCTAAATCCATTCAATTAAAGAAACAGTTTATATTCTATGATTTAATGCCATTGGTGATTAAGTATCCTTTTAAAACAAAATGATAGTGATGATGGGAAATAATTTTTTTCTAACATCTTTATTTGGAAAAATTTTAAAAGTTGATCATTATGTCTATCCCCAATGTGGGTTCTGTTACTGTTGTTTATTACTTGGTTTGTTTTTGGAAATGTTCCAGGTCCGAGAAATTCCAAATCTGAGTACCAAGTGAACAACTTGGCTTAACAACATGAAAGTCTGCGTGTCTTTTGGCTTAAGGCAGGGATTGTCGAAGTGTGGTAAAGTATATGGTAGCAACAGAGTCAAATGGGAACACGTTAGAAATGCAAATTCTCCAGCGTTAGAAATGCAAATTCTCCAGCCTTACCTCAGCTTTCTGAATCAGAAACTCTGCAACCCAGCAATCTGTGTTTCTAAAAAGGCTTCTAGGAGAGTCTGCCACTAGGAAAGTTTGAGAACGGTGTAGTGTAGAGAAGACAAAAAAGCGCGGAGACAAAGTGCCTGGAGGCGCTTGATTGCGCCTGTAAGGTCATTTGCGCCTGTGGTTCTATATGTATTCATTTTATATGTATTTGCCACCGAATTAGCCAATCTTTCGAAAAGGAAATTAACCTAAATTTATTTCCTAGTGTCTAGAGTGTACAATTTTATAAATGCCTATATAAAGTGGGATAAATCATTAAATATAGTCCTTAAACCATGAGGCTTGTTACTTTCCAGACTGAGAAGACAGCTGATCTAAAAGAAGTTAGATCTGAGTCTGTGCTTAAAGACCTGAAAGGGCTATGGACATATATATTTCCCTCTGTGGAATATAATGACTGCAGAATATTATAGTACTCACATTTATAGAAACTTTCTCAAAGAAAAGAGGTATTATGACTAGCTAGGACAAGCTATTCCAGGATTTTATTACCTTGTCTTGAATGAAAAAAATAATCTCCTATGTATGCTAAATGAAGGAAACAGAGATACATTTATTCCTGAGGTGGTGTGAGGACGCCCTAGGGTAAAAGTGATAGAAGTAACCTAGCAAGGAACATGAGCTTCATTTATGACAGGAGATGAGAGACTGCTCCATGGTCCAAGGTTCCTTTATCTGAGAAAATAACCAAGGCCTGTGAAATACTAACAGGATCATAATGAATCACAATGTGATAGCTTCATGGCTCTTCCACTTTTAGGATATTTTTAAAGTTAATGTAGAGACTTTTTGAAATAGGAGGGATGGGAAGAAAGTAAAACAATCTATGTGAACCGTCAGCTTTCCACATGCATGTGTTTCAGGGTTCACCTGGATACAGACAGCAGTGAAGGGAGCTGCGGCAGCCATGGACCACTCTAGCATCTGTTGGGAGAAGGAATGACGGAAGTGAGGATCACCCTCTTCAGGGCCAGTGACATTTCAGCTGCATAAAGAGGGAAGTGCGCTGTTCTCACTCATGAAACATTCCCCCACAGATTTACTCAGCAGCTATTGCCTGAAAGCCAGCACTCGATTAAGCAGGGACTGAAAATATGGAAGTCTATGACAGCCAGGCATGGTGGCACATATCTGTAATCCCAGCTACATGAGAGGCTGCGGCAGGAAGACTGAACCTCTGAGTCCGACCTGGGCAACTCTGCAAGATCCCCTCTCAAAAATCAAATGAAAGGGCTGGAGATGTAGCTCAGTGGTAGAGTGCTTGCCTAGCATGTACAAAGCTCCGGGGAAAAAAAGTCTATGACAGGCTCAGGCCCTCGAGGCACTTATCAGCCAAAGGACAAGGTTTGGCCCCGTACTCTTGAAAGCCACATGCCCGGGCCACCCATGCTAAATCCACTGACTGGAACCACTGCCTTGGGCAGTATCTCTCAAGCATTACAGATTGCAGAACCACCTAGAAGGCCTGTTGAAGCAGATTCCAATCTCAAGGTTTCTGAGTCACCAGGCCTGGGTGGGGCCTGAGAATTTCACTTCCTCCCAGTTCTCAGGTGACGCAGATGCTCCTGAGGAGGGAAGGCACTCGAGGGCCACTGGGCCCGGGATCAGAGGGGCTGACTCCACTGGAACCCGGTCACTGGCAAAGCACAACTTGTTGACCGTTCATAGAAGATGCTGCTTTTTACCTACATAACAGTCAGTCTCCCTTTCTTCCTTCCATCAGAATCTTGATTTTTGTTAAAGCAAAAAATATTCCCAACTAATATAACTCCATTTACTCCTGCTCTCTAAAAAGGGAGTGGCCATAGGATGAAATCATAGCAAAGAAATCACAAGCAGAAGCTGCTGGGCGGGGTCCTGGTTTCTGCAAAGTCTCAGTGGGGAGGAGAGTTTTGACACGGCTGGCATACTTCACCTCCTGCTCTTGCTCGGCTTACCACACAGGATGCTGTCTGAAGTTCTGAGGACCATTCCATGACAAGGCAAAAAGCACATGCTAAGGGCAGCTGAGAGAAATATGGAGGAGCCCAGGCTCCCAATGTTAAGGGGCTGCCATAACAGCCCTGGAAACCTACCTACACATCGCAAATGGTGGGGCAGAAAAATAAAACTCCTATCTTTCAAAGATATTATTTTGAGGTCCTCTATTACTAGTGACCAGAAATTAATTACTGATTTGTAACACCCCCACCCAGCAAGATGGAAGCCATCTGGTCATCTGTATTCTCCCCTCCTGCTACTCTCACATGGTTTCCTCTTCCCTTCCCCAATCTCTAACTGTTCCTCTTGCTCCCTGTGAGTCTCAGTTCCAATGTAAACTCCCTGAATCCTGAACCTCTGTGGTCAGCCTCCTGGCCTTAAATGAAGCTTGGACATACCCTAAGGCATCAATTTGTTGGCGTTCTCAGCTCAAGCATCTCTGGTCAAGTGGGTAGCAGCAGTTCTGTCCTTGTCCTCAATGCTGATTTAAGACTTCCTGTCCCCATACGTGAGCCCCCAACTCTGTAAGGCCTGTGCCATCTGGCTCCACTCACTCTCTCCTTACTGCCATTATACCTCAGACTCACTTCCCTCCTTTGCTGAAGACGTCACTCCTTGGGTCATCATTTTCCTCCCCACCCTGCCTCCTAGCCAGGATCTTGCTGTGACTGAAGTGCCACCAACACTAGAATCTCTCTCAGCTCCTGTACTTTACTTACATATTTCTAGTGACTGATACTGACCTCCACTCTTACACTGCCAAACCCTAAAGCTTATCATCACCATGCAAAGCTCCACCTTTGAAATTTTAAATTATGACAAGTCTCTGACCACAGGTCTCTTCCTCTGGTATTTCAAGGACCTTGGTCTGTACCTCAGAAAGGCCTTCAGTCCCTTGGCCCATCTACACTCTCCTTCTCTTCTAACACCTCCTGCCATCACATCTTTCTTTATTTATAACTTCTAACACTCTTGCTAACATCCTCAATTATCTTTACTCTTTGCACTCCCCTGTAAAAACCTCACCTCCAGGCCAATTCAACTGTATGACACATGCACTCTCCCAAATCAATGAAATCCAGAACACCACCCATAAATCTACATTCTGTGATCAGCTCCTTCTCCTGCCTCTTTCAAACTTTTCACTATCCCTTACTCAAAACTCTTGGTGCCAGATATTTCGGCATTTAGAATAATACGGAAGTCACCCATAATCTAATATATTGATAGTATTCTATCAGTGTAATTACTTACACTAAGTGAGCGCAACACAAAAATGATACACAGCTGGTACATAATTAGGTTAGGCTTTGCCACCAAACTTATGAAAAAAACTGTTCAGAAGCTTTCAGATTTTGGTATCACAGATAAAGACGGTTGTCTCTGTGCCACTGTCTTCACTCCGGGACAGGAATTAACCCCATGTTACTCCCATAAGCATCCTTCAGGTCCAACTTGTCGCTTGGGCTGTTAATTTTCCACCCCCGAGTGCCTCCTGAAGCTCACTGCTCTGGCTGTGTGTACAGCCATATTCACTTGGGCTACCAGGATTTTCTCCTGAGTGACCTTAGTAGTCATGCACGTGATCCCCCCGTTGCCCATCTTTCCTCTGCTGAGGCCCCCTGGATCTGTTCTCCATACTAGCCAGAGTGATCCTGCAACAGACACAGCGGTGCCACTCTGTTGTGTAAAACATTTATTTGAATCCCAAATGCCTCTGGATAAAGTTCAGATGTCATATTATGACTTTACAAGACTCCGGTGATTTTGTTAGCTTATCTCTTGTCATTGCCCACCTCCTGATCAAAGCCTCAGGCTTACTAAGCTATTTTTAAATCTCCAAGAGAAAACTGTTTGTTCTCATCTTTGCACAAGTTGTTCCTTCTTTGACAATGTACCGGTAAAAATCACAACCCTCCTTCCTGTAAGACAGAAACTAAAACTAAAGATAAATTATGAGTGTCAGTATGTGGGAAGGCCTGAGATAACCATGGTCAATACATTTGGCTTGTCTCTTCTTGGTCACCGTACACCTAGGATTATTTTTAGTTAATTCCTGATTCACTAATTTTTTTCATAGTGTACTAGAACAAGATAGCATGCATAGTAATATGCCCAAATTAATACCTGTTTCATCAACTATACATACAATATTTTATATGCTTTTTAAATTTTTATTTTATAGTCACAAAGTTATATAAAACACAGACTATTTGGGAAAGAAAAGTTACAGAATATTTGGGAAAGAAAAACAAAGACCCATATTTTCATCATTCTCTAAAACAAGTACTATAATTACTGTCTCCTAGAAACCAGTAGGCTCTATGAAGGCAGGATGAGACAGAGCATCAGTATTTTATTTATTTATTTTGGGGGGAGGTGCTGGGAATTGAACTCAGCGCCTTGCAGTTGCTAAGCAAGTGCTCTACCATTAAGCTAAATCCCCAGCCCCATGCATCAGTATTTTTAAAACTACCTATGAGACTCTAATATGCAGAGGATAGGAACCACTATTACAGAGCACTCATTATTAAAGAAAAAAGGTTACAAGCTTTTTGACTAAGTGTATAAACCACAATTTACTTAAGCAAATTCTTCTCTCTTTTCCTTCAATAATTATTTATTGATGAATTTTTATATGCCAGGCAGGAAAGAATCTCTTTCAGGGGAGTACACAGTCTCATGGAAATATATATGAGCAAACACTGTGCTGTAATAATAATAATAATAATAATAATAATAATAATAATAACACAATTACTCTCATTTGTCAGGTACTATGCTGTCTGATGGGGCAGGTACTCATGGTTGATTTCATTTTACTCAAGGACAAAATCTAGCAACAGAGACACGAGCAGAAACACGCAGCTCTTCTAACTCCTGACTACACTATTATAGCAGCAGGAAGCCAAGTGCCATAAAAATCGACACACAGACTACTGTGCAGACTGAGGGTCATGGATAGTTTCTCAGAGGCCTGGCCATGGAATCTATCTTTACACATTCACATATTTTCCCATTTTAACGACCACAAATTTTCCTTCCATGAACATATGTGCAGATGACTTTCTACTTTTTAGGCCTGCCGCCAACCTGCTCCTTTGGTTGGATGGTAAGAAGTAGACTTCTGGAACAAATTGTATGGAAAATCTCTAGGCCTTCAACGCATCCTGCCCCATAGCTGTTACCAACAATACGAGGCTATCACTTCACTGTAGCATTACCAGCAAGGTGAAAATCCTTTGCCATTAGTACAAAACCAGTATTTGCTTGATTACTACTTAAGCTGAACAGTTTCCCCTCAACGCTTTAACACATAAATTCAAGATCCTTACTTTACAACCAACAGATTGCCAGAGAACATTACCAGTGAGATGACACCCCCTAGGAAGCACTGCCTCATAAATACAGTGCTTTTATTTATCCTTATAATCACAAAAATGATTTTGGCACAACTAGCAGCATGAGAGAGGATTAGACTTTTATATTCACGCTAAGATCTTTGGTCTTTCAAATTACCGTGAGCTCTATGAGAAGAGAGCTTATCTTGTTGGATTCCGAAATCCTATCACAACGCCTGCAAATAAAACACTCTTTATAACAGTACACTATAAAAATATATAGATGAAGTAATAGACGATGAAAAGATATAAATTGAAATCATACTTTTGGAGCCTTATACTTATGATGGCAATAAACACAGCTCAGTAAACATCACATTAGGGCAAGATGAAGGAAAAGCAACATGTTCTCTTCTTTGTTGCCTGCCATACAAATAGGATGACAATTCAGTCTGCTGTAACTTCTAATTTATGCCTGTAGTCCTAGCATCTTGTCTTACTGGGAGTGCTTTTCAGAAGCATCCTGTGTTGGGCAATAAATATTATGGTCCTTCTACATCTAAAGGATGTTCCCTTCATGAACGGCAGGTCTCAAGGACAAGTATGTCCCTGACCAGAGAGCTGAACATTGTGTCACTCTGAATTCCACTTTGAAAACCAACGAGAAAGCTCTTGTGGCTGGTCAGTGTTTTTAATGATGCTCTTCCCTTTAAAGGCAAGTAACCATTTGCAAATACATAGTTAATCCCTAACTAAGAGCACATCCTTGGCTCTAGCAGCATTCTCTATTCTGTTTCACTGATAAGGGAGGTGAGGCAGGGAAGAAAAAGTGGCCTGTCCAAGGCTGCACTGAGCATGAGCCAGCCACATCTGAGGAGCTTGTTGGAGCTCCAACTTTTGTTTTTTGATTACCCTTCTAAACTATGAAGTCATTAGTTTGTAATGAAATCAGCAGTGCAGACGGGTTGGAAAGATTTTAATCATTTAGAAAATGTCTTTATAAACTGTAGGCACTGATAATCTATTTCAAATTGTATAAACAAACCTATGGGCCACTTTGGGCCATATTTTTTAATGGGTATTAATTTCATGGTTAATAATATTTCAGTTTCACTGAATGACAGTCTCCATTCAAACCTTATGTATCAGTTCCAAACTATTGGGGTAAAAGGAATATTTATAAAATAGATGAATTTAAAATAAGCATTTAATCTTTTTGGTGATTAAAAATAAAGTTGCTACATTTCTACATTTTATAACTAAATTTCATACAAAGGTACAGTTCAGATAAAATTTTAGTAGATTAACATCTTGGATTACAGCAAAAAAATCTTGATAGTATGACTTCATTGTCTACAGCAACAGAAATGAAAGCTGATTAAATTTACGTTTAATGGATTACATCTTGGACGTATATGAAAAAGAGTGACTGTACTGCTTGTATGAAAGGAGAGGCACACACGTATAGAGTTGCAGGGAGCAGGTGTTACAGGAATCTCAACCCACATTAACTTACACTGCAGTGTCCGTCAAGCTCCTATTTGCATCTTGGAGAGGTGGAATAAAGAACTTAGTAAAACATGTAAATTCATTTGGAGGAGTAAATTAAGAAAATAAACCAAGAAAACTTTTGTAAAGTATAAACTGCAGTAATAACTATAGCAGTTTGCTGGTACAAGCTATGGGGATAAAAATGGAAAAAAAAAAGCCAGAAACAGGCACAGGTGTATGTAAGTATTCGGTAAATGATAAAGACAATAAAGGATGGAGAATGCATCATACACTGTTGTGAGAGTTGACCGGGTCCTTATCTTACACTGAATGCCAAATAAATTCCAGGTAGTATGAACAGTTCGGTGTAAGAAAACAAAGATAAAATATTTGGGGAAGGCTTTTCTATATGACTTCAATGATAAAATGATTTTGAAAGAGCCTAGGAGATTTGATAATCTAAAACATACATTATAATCATTAAAATAAATACATATGAAGAATATCAACCATTTTTGGCTATTCATACTATAGTAACTTGAATTTATCACTTACCTGTTAATTTAATTTAGTTTATTTTGATACACAAAATATTTTAAACTATAAGTGAAAAATATGAAGCTTTTTTTGGTCCACAAATGACTTTCTGAACCCCAAATCAGATTGATTTTCACTTTTTGTTTTAGAATTCTTTCATTTCTTATTTTAAGTGAATTGAATAATGAGAGGTCACAATATGATTCTGTCTCTTATTGCCTGATTTAGAAAAATTTTAATTGAAAAACCAGACACAATAATACCAGCCTATTAAAGGTGCTGTGGAAACCAAAAGAAATAATTTATATGAAGCATTTATCATGGTAGAGTTTGGTACATAAAAGTACCTATAAGTGGTAGTCATTATCTTTAATTCTGTCACATTTTATATAGGACTTCTTAATTTCATTGGGATATTGTTATGACTAGCAACTTATAATAATGGTATTGTCATTTTAATTTTTTTAATTTTTGAAAATTTTATTAGCATTTGTCTGCAGTACAGAATGATTACATTAATCTTGGGGAGCTGGTACATGTATATAAGACATCTTATGTCACCTGCTTTAAAAACATGTTTCACATGATTTAACTAATGCTTAGGTTCTTACTAAACTCTTTTAAACCACAATATATGGCAATGAAAAAAGAATATTCAATTTTTTGAAGACTACCTAATTATATACAGCATACTATAAGTTGGTCTTTTTTTTTTTTTTTTTTTTTTTTTTTTTTTTTTAAAGAGATGGGGTCTCATTCTATTGCCCAGGCAGGCCTTGAACTCCCGGGCTCAAGCAAACCTCCTGCCTCAGCCTTTTCAGTAACTAAATCTGAAGTAACATAACCTCTGCCTGGCTACGATTTGGTCTTTGAAAATCGCTATTAGCAGATGGCCAAGAAATAGTGTAATTCAAGAACATTAAGTGGTTTCCTACATCCCAGAACTGCTGAGATCATTTATGAGTGTGATAAAAATAAGACGTTTGACTTTCTTTATCTTACCTCTAACAGGCCATCCTCTGGCAGATCTGTACAGTGCACAGCATTCTGGATCTTAGTTTTACCGAAGACTGCTCTGAGGGTTCCAGGGCGTAAATGCCGGGCAATTTCCTATGAAATACACATTCACATAGAGTTAGTGATAGGGTGTTATTAAGAAAAACACTACCTATCTGAAACACTTGAGTTATTTTATTTCTAAAATACATGTCGGACATTGAGGGTACTGATTTTTTCCTGGAAACAGCATGAATGTATGGAAATTTTGAGCACTGAAAATATTGTTTACTTTTGAAGTTTTTTCTGTGGCCCATTGTAACCTATGTCAATCCACTGTAATCTATATCACATGGCAAATACATTTCATTTTTTTCAATAGATTACTGGAATCACAGAAAATATGAACCCAGTTCATTACTCTAAAAGACTTGCATTTATAAAGATAGTAATAATCTTACCAACCTGATTTAAAACAGTTCGATGGTATTGAATTTTTAAGGATTTTAAAAAGATGTTACAGTTGTATCTGCTTATTACTAGATCACCTTGGAGGTGGGTAATGGTCACAAATAGCCCGAATTTAATAAAAAATGCAAGTTTTACCAAAAGAACACAACAAAACAAGAGAGGTCAATGGATGATAACAATGGACGGTAAAACCTTAAATTGAGTAAGAAAGGAAGTGAGGACAAGGGGAAAGAGAATGAAAAGGTAAAGCTAGGGATTCAACCTGAGCCAAACAGGTGAGATAATTATTAAGATAAGTGTGTTAAAAAGAAGTTAACCAGAAAACTAAGAGAGAGGATATTTGAGATTTGCAGGTGTGGAGAGCGGAGGCTACAGTGATTGGCAATGACCAGTAAATGGTATAGCAACGGCTGAAGTCAGACTGAGGACAAGAAAGTAGGAAGAAAAGGAACACAACAGATAGAGAGACCAAGATATTGAATGAATTACTTCTATGGACCTGAAAATCACAAAGAATTGTGATAGGGGTGAGGCTTAGGGTACAAGAATGTGAACAGCATTCACATTTTGTGGTTCCATCAGTTAAGGACATTTAAAAAGTGTTCACGTATTTCATTATAGCCATGTGACACATTATGACATTTTGGGTCAGTGATAGGCCATATAAATGAATGCGGTCCCATAAGATTATAATGGAGTTAAAAAATTTCTATCATGTAATGACATCACAGCCATCATAATGTAGCACAATCTATTACTCATAATGTTTATGGTGATGTTGATGTAAAAAACTATTCCACTCCCAATCATATAAAAGTATAGCACATATAATTATGTACAGTTTATGATAATAACAATAAAAGGCTATGTTATTGGCTTATGTATTTACTATTCTTTTTATCTTTATTTTAGAGTACTCCTTTTCCTTATAAAAAAAAGAGTTTATTATAAAGCAATAGTCCATGTTACTGGCAGCAGTCTTATACATCTTATGCTTAGGATTTCATTTTGTATTCTTTTTAAAAGGTACTCACAAATTGATTTCAGTTTTGATTACCATAAAACATCATATATGTGTATAAATGTAAAAATATGGAAATATTAATAAATACTAAAAGTGAAGGTAAAATACTAAAAGTGAAGTGATCCTTCATAGAAAATTTTCTTCCTTCATTTACTGATAGATTTTTCCCTACTTATTTCTAACAGATTTGTGTACCTTCTGCTTTATGGTAAAAACCATACTATGCCCACTCCCTTTCCCTTATAAATGCAGAAACGATTAGCAGATATACAAGGCAACCCAAAGTACCAACATACAGTTTCATTTAATGCCAGAAATACTTACTGAAAAGTTACTGCAATATTCATAAATGATAGGTTATACTGAGAAAATTAGCCTCTTTGAGAGCAATGTTTATTTGTATTTACTACAGAGTCGACAGCCTTTCAAGCTCCACCAAATTCCTGGCATAATCATCCTTATGTACAACCTTGACTGCCCAGATCTATCAAGTGCTTGGTTATTTTATAGCTCATTGTAAGTACTAAATATTCTGCTCAGGTAATCCTGCAGTAGGAGGAAGAATTCTGGCTTAAAGAACGATCTCTAAGTCTAAGGCAGAAAATTGCACCAAATAGAATGGTGATTAGCAAAATACTGAGAATGAAGAAAGTATTTAGCTATTCTATGGCTGTGTGCATTTTAAAGAATGTTGGCATTTATTGTATGTCTGTCTGGCTAATAAAATACATCTGGACAAAGAACTAATTGCTTCCATAGTAAGCTATTCTACTAGTTCTCCACAATACAAAAAAGACACTATGTAAGAATCAAAATAACTTTCCATATAACAAATTGAAGATTTGTGAAATTTACTAATTACAGAACTTCGAAGAAAGAGAATTTTATGAACAACTACAGAATACATTTCTATGAGCAGCAGGGAGTGGTTAATCACTAAGTTACTAGTGTAATTTCAGGAAAATTTTAAGTACAAAGAACAAGTCTTCCCTAAAGTATAGGATAATCATGTTAGCAGTAATATAAATAAGTAGATAAATATTTTAAAAGGATCTAGAATACCTTCAGTTCTAGAAACTCTAAAATAGATGTGAAACAAAATTTTAAAATGCGTCCGAATCATTGCCCTCATTTCATAGTTAAGAAGGGTAATACGACAATAGCAAAGCCAATAATGACGCTACCATATCTAAAACAGCAAAGGTTCATGTTCCTAGCCATTACTGGTACTCTTTAATAAGAAATAGTGCACAAGCACTAAGTCCTCTTTTTAACTCCTCTGGCTCTTCAGAAGCATCTACCAAAACAAACCCTCCAAAAACCTTTTCCATTTGCAAGCAACCTTGTACTAGTGTAGCTATACGTTTATATCCCTTGGAGACAAGCAGTATCAGACTAAGTCACAACTGATACAAGATAATGAAACACAGGGAAGAAACTGGAAGTAGGAAAGGAAACCAGACAAGAGAGCCAAAGGCTCCATTCTGTGGTCTAAGAATCCTTTTAGAACCCATGCATAAGACTCAGAAAGCGTGACTGCAAAGTTAAACTCAGCTACTTGCTAGTTTCATCCAATGTGTCATCTGAGAGATCATGTTAAATACACTTATTTGTACGAGAAACTATATGAATTGCTTATATATGAGGAATCATTGAAACATTTGCTTTCTGAACTGATAGACTGCACATTTTACTTTTCATTAGGTAAACAGCTGTAATGTAAGTTTGCAGAATGTGAGGAGGGTCACAGTTAAATGTTATTTTAGGTAAAACATTTAGACAATTCAATTCTGTCTTTCCCAGTAGTTTTCAATAAACCACATGATATGGTAACCCTTGTCTCTTATTGAGCTGTTGGCTATTTTAGTCAACAATAGGCACTGGCTAAAATGCAAAAGAAGTCTTATGTGATATAGATGTTATTTTAGAATGTGAAATTATAATCTCCTGGTTTTCATCTTGTTAAAAGAACCAGGAAATCCTGAAATCTGACTCCTACAACCCCAGCTACATGGAAGGTTGAGGCAGGTACATTACAAGTCTGAAGGTAGCCTGTACAACTTTTTTATTTTCTTAAAATAAAAAAGGTGAGGATGTAGCTCAGTGCTTCCTGGGTTCAATTCCCAATACTGAAGTGGGAAAGGATTGAGCAAATCTCCTTACTCACTTTTATATAACTTATATTTTGGCAAAAAGTATAAAACCTATTTGCATAAGCAAACTCTGAGAATATAAACATTAAAATAGAGGAAAATAACATTGCTTTTTGGTAAACATTTTCCTCTTTTCTATTTAAAAAATACTACATTATAAAAGATCTAAACATCCAATGGAAAGACTGTATAAAAACATTACAATGTGGCCTCATCTACCTTATTCACCAGATTTGGCACTGTGTAACTTCTGGTTCTTCCCCAAAGTCAAGCTGATAATGAAATAACACTGTGAATCAATTCGGGACATCGAGGCAGCCATGTCCATGATTCTCCCTATTTACGATTCTCTTCAATATCTAGCACTATGGACCATTGCTTTCTTCCTGAAGCTCTCCCTTTACACAGCCTGCATGACACCATAATCCATCTCCTGTTCTGACTATTCCTTCTCAGGCCCCTATATTTCCCTTCCCTTACTGCCTGGGATTCACTCCTCATTCTCTTATCTTCTGGCTCTCCATGGGCAATCTCGTTTACTACTTTTCATGTCTCTTCCAATGACTCTGTAATCCCACACTTCTGTTCAGTCTTCTTTCCTGAGTTCCAGGCTGGAATAGACAACCGCCTAACAAACTTTACCCTTTTATCCCACAGGATACTTACGCTCAACTTGTCCAAAAGTAATCTCATTGTCTTCCCTCCCAAACCCCTCTACCTCCTCCTCAGTTCCCTCTCTTCATGCCCAGGCAACCAAGTAACCTAGGTCAAAATCCTGAGAGTCATCCCCAAACTCCTCTTTCTCCTTGAGTCTACTTCTATTGTTTAAATTCATTTTTTAATCTGGTTTAGACTATAGTTCTTCTCTAACAGGTTGCCTTTCCTCTATCATTAAAAATTTATTCCATTCATTTGTTTATACATCTGCCTCACTTTCATCATCTATAAATGTCCTGAGGACAGGGACTATGACCTTTATATAACCAATACACAGAACGCTCATGGAAGATTCATTGAGTAACAGTATTAATGATTTAGTGGATGAGTGAATGGCTGAATGAAATGACTAACATGCCCAAATATATACAAGTCATTAACTTCATTCGTGATATAATAGAGAAACTGGGCCTCTTGGTTACCAGTAGTCCAGGCTCCTTTGGTTATTGCATTCTTTAGTAGTGGCTATTTTAAGGAATTCTGAAGAATACCCTTTTGAAATATAAGTAATAACCATTTAATTTATCTATTTTGTGATTTGGTGGTTTTGTAAATCAGATTTTCTCAAACTAGGGCACATCTATCAGAAAATGGAATCAAGAACTCTAAGCACCAATCCCATTGCTCTGAACATGATTTGTTCAGTGACCTTGATTGGGAATAATACAGATGTAAATATCACAGATATAAAATGTCATGTGGCAAATGTGTGGAATGGGAGGAATCCACCAGAATAGTGTTAGATGTGTATGTGCACATTCCTCCATGATTTCTTCCAGCTGGGACAGTAAGACACATCTGAATTCCATGAAGAACTACTGAGCGTTCTACTGGCTACCCATAGCATAGAAAAGACCAATTCACTTTAAACCTTAGAGATCTCATTACAGTAAATGATCTTTCATCTTATTTGTTGGACTTCTCTAGTACTACTATTTTAAAATATATATTCCTATATAATTCATTAACTCACATTTTTATATATGATCTTGATGCTTAATTCTCAATGATAAAAGAAAGAATAAACTCACTTAATGACAGCTGCAATGACCCTGCATATTCTCTTGGATACACATTTATATTTAAAAAGCACTCATCTGTGTACTGAATGCACTGACTTATTCTGTTAATGAAAATACTTATTAAGCCAGAATTCCACATTTCTTGGATAATTTTGATTGAAGTTACTGCCTTCAGGAAGTAGCTTGCTTTTTTGCCCAACTATTTTATTGTAGAAAAATATTTTTTCCTTGTGGTCTCGATCTATAATACCTTTTTAAAAAAGAAAAACTTTCCTTATGGAGTTACTTTCTAAAGGTAATTCTTCCTCCACCCAGATTTATTCTCTCTTCCTAATATATTGCAAATCATGACTATGATCTTGAAACACAAAATTTATCCTGTAAAAAGCCTCCCATTTATTCATTCTCCTCTAGATGATCTGATTTCTGCTTTTCCCCACCAAACAGTATTCGGATTGCATTATGAAAATTTGATTTTCTCTTACACTACTGGAATGAAGCAATCTCTTTAGAAAATAAGTAATAACTGTGAATTTCAACTAGTCTGTGCAGTTAAGTAGTTTAGAAAAACACAGGAAAAGTAATTTCAAAACTGTCATTAATAGTAATTGGAACGACTGCTGGGCAATTCCAGTCCTGGTTTTCTGCTAGCACCTCAAACTCAACATGTCCCAAATCAAACAGATTCCCTTCTCTTAATATTCCTCCCTTCCCAACACCCACCAGGTCAATTTTTTTTCTTTGCTTCCTAGTGGCATTACTATCATCCCAAATTTTCAGGCTAGATAACACAGAACTACTTCCAACTACTTCAGTCCATACCCACAGCCACTTTATCACTACCTAATTTACCTCATTTGGTTTTTTTCTTTTTGTTTTTTGTTTTTTTGGTGTTTTTGTTTTTTGTTTTTTTTTTTTTTTTTTTGTG
>PVJO010003134.1:0-15747 GCA_004026905.1 Hystrix cristata | reverse complement strand
TTTTTTTTTTTTTTTTTTTTTTTTTTTTTTTGGTGCTGGGGATCGATCTCAGGGCCTTGTACTTGCAAGGCAAATGCTCTACCGCTGAGCTAAATCCCCAGCCCCCTCATTTGTTAATCTGTTCCTCCTTTTATTCAGTATTTACTCCTACATACAATATGTGAGATACTTGTATTAGAGATACGGAAATGAAGATTAATAAGATGGTAATTGTATTTTAAGAGGTCACAATATTACAAGAAGTCAAGTAAACAGTCAGTGATAAGGTAATAGTTGTTTAACAACCACCTTTCAAAAAACAGACAAGAAAAACTGGTATGTATTATTTTCCCATTTTCATGGTGTAAATACTCCCACTATGTGGAAATGGAAAATGATACTGACAACTGTTTCTTGCAAGCTGGCAGGAGTTGACTCTCACACCCCATTAAAAGCCTCACATTGTGACAAGACCTACACTGTGCCTTTGGGCACAGCCCTGCGGAACCACATGAAAGGGAACTAACTCTAGGGCACTCGGGACAGATCTCACAGGACCCTCTCAGTTCTGTGAACTTCTTTCCATTCTTCACAGCTATTGCCTTAGTCCAGTAAGATGCAGTGAAAGTCAGCATGATACGATTTCTCCAAACACTACTGATGGCTCCTCACTGCTGACATCCAAGCTTATAAGGCACAATAATTCAGGAAACTTTCTAATCTTGCCTTGACATACTCTTTTTGTCTTGTTCCCCCATAATTTGTTTCTACAAGATTTATGCTCTAGAAAATATTTAGAAGTGAAAAAGGCAGGTGAAAGTGAAACAAAATTTTGTAACAACACAGGATCAAAAAGTGGACATCGGCTGGGAATGGTGGCACATGCCTGTAATCCCAGCACCCAGGAGGCCAAGGCAGGAGGATCACCTTGAGTTTGAGGCCAGCCTGGGCTACATACTGAGATTTGGTCTAAAAAAAATCAGGAAAACAAACAAACAAAAAGAGGACATCAAGCAAGGTGTGATGGTGGATGCATGTAATACAAACTCCTTGGGAGCCTGAGGCAAGAGGCACACAAGTTTGAGGCCAGGCTGGTAATTTAACAAGACCCTATCTTAAAACAAAAAATAGAAAGGGCTAGGGAAGTAGGTCAGTGGTAGAGTGCTCCTGGGTTTACTCCCCAGTACCAAAAAACAAAACAAAACAGAACTTATTTGCTATAACGGTAAATCTTTTCATACAACTTGCATTGAATTTTACATATTCTCTGTGGTACTTGAAATCCCTCTCAAACACAAGGGAGTAGAGAGCAAGGCTCATCCATCAATACATTTACATTTCATCATATTTGCTCATGCTATTCCTTCCGGCATGTTTTTCCTCCTCTTCTCTGGCCTCCCTAAGGTGTCTCTCAATTCCCACCTAGAGTTATTAACTCTCTGATCCTTAAGCACAGTGATTATCTCATAACCAAAATTTAATGTTGTTTGTCTCTCTGTAAGAACACAGGTGATATTTGTCTTGTTCTGTGTTGTATCCTGAATGCCAAGAACACTGCCTCGTATGTAAAAGGCATTTAATTAATAAACACGTAAAAGCTTAACTGTGAGTCTCTTCCTACAGCCAATAAATGCACTGGAAATGAGGATTGTGTCTTATCTTAGTATATGTTAGAGCATTCAGTACCTCTCACACCAGAAGGTCCTTACTACATGATGTCTGCATTGGAATCAATCTTGTCTAGGCCTTTCTGTTTCTTAAGCATTCAAAAACTATGCGCCGTAACTAATAAAGGATGTGTATTTCTAAAAATATATGAGAAGTAAAAACGCACCAGGCAGATTGCAAAAGGGGCTAAGATAAACTCTGGACAATGCAAGACACTAACCATAATTTACACCAGGGAATATCAGTAGACTTAGAATATTTCTACGGCCTAGTAGAGGAGTTGTGACCACATCTCTAATTGTTGCTTTAAGATAGTACTTTACCAGGTACAAAGTTGAAACCTGAGACTCACACAAATAAGAAAAGAAAAAAGAAAAGAAAAAAAAAAAAAACGAATAAGAAAAGAGCAGCACGCACAGGACCCCAGGCTCCAGACACCCCACAGGCTAAAATCTGAAGACTCTATTGCTCTGAGGGTTCACGCATGTGCTATATATTTTTTGCTTAAAATGTTTTATTGGATTTTACCCCCTATACAGTAAGTTAATTTATTTGCTACCTAAAGGTGCATTTTGTAACAAGTTCATCTTGGAAAATACATTAGAAAATAACACGTTTCATGGACAAATGTTCTGTGAGTACTTCTGTGGTTTTTGTTTTGCTTTGTTTGAATGTATTTTATTGTATTGTGGCAAGGAAGCATTCTATCATATGTGTTCGTTTTTATATTTCATACTGAAACTATACAATCAGTATCTAAGCTAAAGAGTTTGAAACTTGATGATTCAGTTATGTCCATGCAGCAAGTTCTTGGAAATTAACCCAGGACCTGTCTATGGGTCCTCCCTCTGGACCCTGCTTCAGTAATGGTGTCCTCTATTCAGCAGGATGTCCCATCCAGGCGAACCTCCTCAGTGCCCACAAGAGTGCAACGGGCTTTATTTTTTCCCCAAACAGGGAACTTATTTCACATCACTGAAACTTTAAACACCATTATTGTCTTCATTTGAGTGGTCTTTTGAGTTATACATAATTTAAAAAGAGGTAGGGATCAGAAAAACAAAACAAAACAAAAGGTTAAGTTACCAGTTAATACTAGTTGGCATTTATTATAGACCTGTAACTGCTCTGCACTTACATGGGAACACACAACAACCATACTACAGCAATTTTTCATACCAAGTTTAACCTTGAACTTGCGTTAAAAACTTGATTTTTGAGAAGGGTATGTAATAAGAGGACCACTTACAGGAAATAAACATGTCATTGTTTTTTAGAATGTTATTCCTATATTGCAGTGGTTGTGGGATCATGTTATGTTGGTTTCTTATATAATTGTTACACACTGGGGTGGTGGCATTAGCTTCTCATAAGGATAGCCTACCAAACTACTTAGGACACTGAATGTAGGATCACCCAGCATGTTCTTTTGAGATGCATGAAGGAATTTTCTCTTAGGTGTTTCTCTTAGGTATTGCCTTTTTGAGAGCAACTCATTTCTCTCAAGGACACTGCCAGACATGCAATTGGATTATGTAGAAGTCTAAAAGTCGAGTCATATTATACCTGCCCACCCCGCCCTGCAGTAACCTGCTTGCATCCTGTAACATAGGAACAGGACTTCATGGCAAGCATTTCATCATCTGGAGTCTCATTTTTGTTCTCTGTCCTGATTTCCTCTCTCATATTAATTAATTTTTCACCAGAGACAGGGTCTCCCTATGTAGTTCAGGCTGCCTTGAACTCACTATGTAGCCCAGGCTGGCCACAAACTCATGGCAATCCTCCTGCCTCAGCCTTCCAAGTGCTGGGATTACAGGCGTGCACCACCATGCCTGGGTCATATTAATTTATTTATACATTTTTTAAACTGCCAGAAAAGGAAGCTTACAATAAATAAATGAATACATTAATGGTAATGCTGTAATCTTTTAAAAAGATATAGAGTTAACATATATAAGCAGATATTTTAAACATTATGGCATTGTGTAACTATACATACTTCTTGATGTAGGTGCCCTTTTACAATGTAAGTTTAAAAAATCGTAAAATTACCATTTTATGCATTCAGTATCTCAATTCTAAAAGATTTACTTACTTTTATAAAGCTATTTACACTCATAAAATAGTATAATCACTTGTATTATTTATTTAATAACCTATACCATCGCAGGTGTTATTTTTCAAGCCAGTACTGTGGTACACGGGTTCATGTAATTCGGCCATTTTGAAATACCACCATTTTTATACTGGGTTCTCCTTTTAAAACATGATATAAAGAGAAATTTGAAGAGATCTATTATAACAAATTAATAGCCTGGAAATTTATGAACACTTTAGTTTAAGTACTCCTTAAACAAACAGAAAAACAGTTAACCAGCTTTCCTTTTCTAATATTCTTTCTGGCTGGCTTGATTCAAAGTACTAAATTTACTAAATAAAATTCTCTGCATAAGGGCAAAGACAAACTCGTGTTTTGGCTAACAGCCATTCGCCGTAAGAATTCATGTGCGAGCTGCTTCGCGGACTGTTCGTACAGCCCAGTGTTTCAACCATCACAAGACCAGGACGGAAGGCACAGTGTGTGCCGCTAAGTCTGGCTGGTAAACGCTGCTCACACGGGTACCTGCTGTTGATGGTCTCTTCAGGCTAATTAGTTCCAGATCTTAATTTTATTTTTATAATATGCATAAAAAGACAATAGTTTGAGGCCAAAAGCTTAGTGTTTATTTCTGAGAATTATACAAATAAGAATAGCTTTTAAATTTTCGTTTTCATATCTTTTTATTTTATGAAAAAATAAAACAAATTTTCATAACCAAGTAACAAGAGAATAACTATAGTTTTTACACTGTGTATCCTTATTTCAGAGTAACCACGCAGTACAAGACGGAAACCAAAAAGATTCTTAGAAAAATGAAATAGATAACACATTCTTTTCAACAAACTAAGATAAACTATTAGCATACATGAAACAAATTAGCATATATAGAAACATTTTTAAAACAACAGAATATTAATTTTTGTTTTTATAGATCATAGTTCTTTTCCATAATTTTGCTTATTTGGGAGGTGGAGTGGGGGTAATAAACATGAATTACTTCAGTAATTGAGAGGAAAATAAAAACACGTTTTAAAAAGTTCCATTTCACTTCTCATAGAAGGGAAATGTCTTATTCAATTCTGGATGGTCTGATTTCACTTGTGAGGAATTAAATTGAAGTAGAGATTTGGGGTCTAGGGAGAAAGGCAATATTAAAAATAAAAGTTCAGACCAGGTTGACTCACACCAGATAATGAACAGTACTTAAATTTCACAAGAGGGAAGCAAGTTGAATTGTTTTTATCAAAACAACCAGAAAAAGAATGTAGTCTTATTCACATTAATATTGGCGATCAAAGTTTTGAGTAAGAGTGATCTCCCGGCACCATCTTTGATGTACTCTCTGTTCCGAGGAAAGGCATCAATAGTGCGCTGCTCTCTGTGATGAGGAACGTGGGTTTCTACTACGCCTGGGCACTCAGGCTCACTGCTTATTGCTAACTGCTATTCTCCCACTTTGGAGTTCCGTCAATAAAAGGAATGGAAAGACTTTCTAGTGTTTACACTAAGTATAATGTACACCTCCCCCTATCTGCAGGGCATAAGTTCTAAGACCCTCTAGAAGATGCCTGAAGCCATGTATGGTACCAAATATTACATATACTATTCTGCCTTATTCATACATATTTGTGACAAAGTTTAATTTATAAACTACGCAATAAGGTATTAGTGACAATAACTAATAATAAAATAATTATAATAGTATATTGTAATAAAAGTTACTTAAAACACACAAATTATTTCTGAAATTTTCCCCTTAGTATTTGCAGACCATGGTTGACCACAGTAACTGAAATCATTGAAAGTGAAATTACAGGTAAGGGAAGAATACTTATGTGTAATTCTTGCCCCTGAAATGCAGTGATCATGGATTTGAAAATTTATTGGGAAAACTGCATCTGCTTCTCAAAGCTAGATGTCCTGAACAAAAGCAAAAGGAAGAAAAAGACTGAATACTCGGGTTACTGGAAATGTGTTCTGAAGGTTTTTGTACTTGAGCCTTAACTTAGTAAAGCCAGAAATAGAAGTTTTTTACATATATATTCTCATATAGTCTTGTATCTATTCAAAGGGTAAAGTTAAATCCATTCTTATTGATCAGATTGAGAAACCAAGGAGGGGGGATGACATCCAACACCGTCCATCATTTCATATTCAATATGAATAGTTAATCCTAAATTGTATGTACTGTGAGTTAATACTTTCACATATTTGAATTAGGTCCTTTAAAAGCTTATACTTATAGAATTCATTGTTATTAGTGTTTTGTTATCTAATGTCATTAAACAAAAATCAACACATAAAGATGAAAGGGTCTGCATGATCACATTTAAGGGCCCTAAAAGTTTCTCTGTTCAGCTTTGTAAGTGGTAGGATTGTTTCACTGAGATATAAATAAAATGTCTTACTAACAATATCCTAAGAACAGCATGGCTCAGTACTGTTCATGCCACCAGTAACTGATCCTGGACTTAAACCTGGCACTAATGTTACTGGCTTTTACCTATTGACAGACTTATAAAGTGACAGGCTCTGTCGTGTCCAAAAATAGTAATTTCTCAGGGTCTCAAGGTTTAAAAATATTTTTCTTCCATTTTAACACAAAGCCTACTGTCTTAAGCAATGCCGCAGGGAACTGACATTTGAAGCTGACAAGTAGCACATGTGTGTTAGGGAGATAAGGCCTGGCACACGTTGCTTGGCCACCTGGGACTAGAAATGCTGGCAGCTCCAGCTGCGGCCATGTCACATCCCAGTGTGCACTGCTTTAAGGAAACCTGAGCTGTCCCTCTGTGATGGGGACATGTGGGGTTGGAATATGCCTGTTTTAAAGATATTGAGAACAATAAATTCTCACTCTCCATGGCTAAAAAGAAAAATGGAAAGAAAAAAATATTAAGCTAAGAGATCTTAAAGGAAACAGTATCATTTAATAAAAACAGTTAATGCAGCTAAACAGAGGTAAAATAATCACTAAGCAGGAATTTCTTTTTTAAATAAAAAGAAAAGTAAAAGGACTGAACAGTAAAATTCTTGTGAGAATCATTCAAAGAAATGTACTGAAAAATAGGCAAAGGAGGTTGACATAACAAACTGGGAAATGAAAACCAATAAAATGCCAAAATCTAAGAAATATACAGAGGGAAGCAGAACAAAAAGGGCACACAATGAAAGAAAATAGTCATCAAAATTTCTCTATCCCTGTGGGGGCCCAAGGTGGTACCACAGAAGACATGCAAGGGACAAGAAGGTGGGGCTGGAAGTAGCCATAATAGAAGGTGCTAAGGTAAAAGAGTAAGCAAAACCAAAACAATATTGAAAAGTCTAGGCCAGTGAGTCAGAAAAAAATCAAATCCAAATGGATACACAGGCCAGTATCCTCAAAGAGTTACAATTCCCTAGGTGATAGTTTCATGAGGGCCATTAAAATGAACTGCAATATCATAAAACTAACCTATTGAAATTTGTGTCTAGAATAGTATCGCCCTCATGCACAAAATAGCTATTGGTGTCATTATCACAGAGAGAAGCCATCTTGAAGAGACTAGAAACTAATCTAGCAGACGAATTAGTTCTCAAGGACGTTGAGGGCATTTGGAATATGTTTCTTGCATTATATGCAGTTATTATTTGAAAAAAACTGTATCCTTGAGATTTTAAGTCACAAATAGTTGACGCTGAAACCAGGCAGAACAAAGTCCAAATCTTGGCTTAACTTTTTCATGGTCATATGTCCCTTGGGGAAAAAAAAAAAGATAATTTAAAAAATGTTTTTCAAATAAGCTTCTTTGATCCTCATCTATAAGATGGTTACCAAAACCGTACTTTGGAAGGAACTGAGTTTAAAGCAAATGTGTAGAAAGCTTCTGGGTCAGTGACTGGTGACAGCAGTCAAAATAAATAGTTCATGAGAGACAATGTAATTCATATCAGTCCCTCCGTATTTATTCTTTCAAAAAATACACATTGAAACTACTATGCACCAGATACTTCCTAGCATTTACACACTAGCAGAAGGAAACAAAAAATAAATGCACTCAATAAGTAAATGGTATAGTATGTTTAAAAGATAATACTTGTTGCAGAAAAAAAGTAAAGCAAAATAGAATAGGATAAGCACTTGAGAATATCTGCGTAATGCAGCTATACATGGGAGACAAGAAGAAAGACTGTTCTCTGAGAATAAGATGTCTAAGCAGGAATACTACAAAGTACAAGGTAACTAAGCACCAATTTGGATTTTGGTGGACACATCATGGATGTTATAAGGATGGTGTTTTGTTTCTGTTATCCACAGGATGAAAAAAGCCAAACTGCTATAAGAATCTTACCAGGAAATGTTCTCAGAACTATAATTCATTCTGCACGCTATTCTTAACTTCTCTTTTGCCTATCAGAGAACTGTCCATTTAAAGCAAAACCACTGCTTCTGATATTGTATTGACGGCACTCCTTGGGACCACATATACTGTTAAGTCTCCAGACAGGCTTCCTTCTCCCCATCTTCCATATTATTTCCTTATTGTCCACAGTACTTATTTTACTTATTTGGTTTTTGTCTGTACATCATTAAAACAAAACTTCTAGGACAGAAAGATTTTCATCAGTCTCCCTACCACCAGTATTAAATCCCAAAGCCTAAGAGTGCCTTGACACATAAGAAGTCTTTGGCATGTGGTTGAATAAATAAAAACAATAACTAAAAATTATTTTAGAGAAGAAACACAGTTTGGAAAATCATTAAGTGTGTTAATTAATCCTGACACATCAACGTCACTAGATTAAGAAACACCTAGCAGATCAGCAAAGCAAGCTCTTGGTTATATCTTGGTGGATCATAGAGGCATGGCCTTGGGTACCATATGTTTCCTCTCTAGTTCCTCTCTGGCACTGTTCCCTGCTCTGCTTCCATGCCACCATGAAGGAAGCATCTTCTGCCATGAATGAGGCATCTTCTGCCAAGATATTTCTGCCTTGCAGCTAGCTGACCATGGACTGAACCCCCTGAACTGTGAGCCAAATTAAACCTTTCTTTCTTTTAAAATTTTATTTTAAAGGTACATTTTAGATGTACATAGTGATAACATTCATCATAGGGGATTTGTATCTGTACATGACATATCTTGTTGCTTCTTTTTTCCCATTCCCCTCTCCTCAACCCCTCCTCCCTCCCTATTTACAAAAGATTTGTTCCCATTTTTTCCTTCCATTTCTTATTTCTCTTGTCCTCTGTTCCATTCCCCCTCCCTTGTTCCCTTTCCCATTTGGACATTTTCTTCCCTTTCCCAATATAATACATTTTAGTCTTTATTTACACTTTCAGTTTCTCACACCAGAGAAACTATGTGGTATTTAAACATGTGTGTCTGATTTATTTCACTTAAGCGCATGGTCTCAAGATGCATCCATTTACCTAGGAATATCTCAAGCTTATCATTCTTTATGGCAGAGTAGAACTTCATTGTATTAAAAAAACATATTTTCTTTATCCATTCTGGTGTTGATGGGCATTCTGGTGTTGATGGCCATTTGGGCATTTGGTGTTGATGGGCATTTCCAAGATATAGCTATTACAAACTGTGCTGCTATAAACATGGGTATCGCTGCAGTATGATGCTTTTAATTCTTTTGGGAAGATACCAAGAAGTGGAATAACCTTTCTTTCTTTAAATTGTGGGTGTTGGGCATTATGTCCCAGCAATGGGAAATCTGAGTAATACATTAAGATATTTCTGTAATTAATAAAGCTCCAGAATTCAGAGACGTAATACTTGTAATTTCAACTACTCAAGAAAAATAATTGTACTGCAGCAGAAATGGTAATGCTGTAGCTGCTGATGAACAGAAGCAAACTGCTTAGCAAAATAAGTATTCTGCCAAGCTGCTCAGCCTCAGACATAATACATGGCTCTGTTATTATCTATTAATGACTGAGCACATGTGTATAGAGCAAGTTATTTGCTAGTGTAAGGTGAAAACCAGAGAGTCAAAGACTCAGGATTTAGCCCTCTTGCATCCAAAGAGCCTTTCATATAATGAAATGGTGATGGCTAATCTAACAGCCTTGGGGAGTGGTCAGTGTACAGAAAGGAGTGAGATAGCTGTGCAGATCTGTCTTCAGCTAAGCAGATGACCACTGCATGTTTTCATGGGTTAGTTTCTTCATAGAGAAAAGGGGGTAACAGTAATATCAGTAAATAACAGTACCTATACCTGACAAAATTATTGTTAGGAGCCAATGAAATGCTGTATATATAATTGCTTTATAAGTCAAAACAGAATTTTGGAAAAATATTATTTCTCAAAGTAAAAACTATGATTAGTATTCAGAAGAAGTCCAAGTTTTTTCAGTACCCAGAATGCATACTCACGGTCAAATGTGTAATTCTAGATTAATCAATATTTCTTAGATATAATTACCCTTACTATCACAACTAAAAAGTATATATTACTTACAACTTCAAGTATTTTATCTTCTTAGAAGTTAATACTCTTTTAAAATAAAAACAAGAGAAAGCAATAAATGCCTCAAAATCAAATGTATATTTTATACAAGGACAGACATAGAGATCAATGGAATAGAGCTTAGAGGCCAATAGTAACCTATATATCTATTATCATTTGATTTTCAACAAGGGTACCAAGACTATGCAATGGGGGAAAGGAAAGTCTTCAACAAACAATGTTAGGACAACTGGATAGCCACATGTAAATGAATAAAGTTCAAGTTTTACTTCATACCATCTACAAAAATTAATTCCAGCAGATAAAAGACCTACAAGTAAAACCTAAAACTGTAAAACTCTTAGAAGAAAACATGTCAGTAAAATGTTCGTGATATTGGACTTGGCAAAGAATTCTTAGATATGATATCACAAACATAAGCAATAAAAAAGAAAAAAAAACTTTTGTGTTTCAAGTGTTTGAAACATCAAGAAAGTAAAATGATAGCCAATAAATACAAAAAGCTATTTTCAAATAATAAATCTGATAAGTCATATATTTAGAAAAAATAAGAAGCTCCTACAAGTCAGTAATTAAAAAGGCAAATGGCCCAATTAAAAACTGGACAAAGAAGCTGAACAAATATTTCTTCAAGGAAGATACACAAATAGCCAATAAGCACATGAAAAGATACTTGGCATCATGAATCAACAGGCAAAGGTGAACCAAAACTACAATGAGATACCATGGCTTGCTACATTCATGGTTGTAATTGTTATCTCTTCCTGTTGACTAGTTCCATTAACCAATATGCAATGTCCTTCTTTGCCTCTTTTGATCAGCTTTGGTTTGAAATCCACTTTGTCTGAAAATAGGATAGCTACTCCTATTTGTTTTCAGGTTGCCATTTCATGGAATATTGTTTTTCATCCTTTGATTTTTAGTCTGTGAATTTCTTTTTGTGTCAATTATTTTACCCAATCTCATAAAACAAACTCTCATAGACATAAAACATCAATATAACCATAGTGGGTATCTCAATACCCCACTATCACAAATAGACTAATACACGAAACAAAAAATCAACAAAGAAATATCACAACTGAACCAACCCTCTAAACAAATAATACAGAGTCTGCAAAAAAATGTGTACATCAGGAAAAGAAAAACTTGTGTAAATATTTTAATACTAAATTTATTGAGACATCATGAGATTAATATAAGTCGCCCTTGGCCTCTACAATTACAAGAGATGCTCAAAGTGGTGGCCATTAAATTCCAGACATTTATTACTATGGCAAACTGCTGCAGTGTGTGTACACCTTTTGGGCAGACTCTAGATATATGCAGTTTTACCCCAAAACAACAAAATACAGCGATGCCTCGGTCGTGGAACTCAAGTCATTCCAAATTCGTGTTTAAGCACTGAAAAGTTCGAGAGTTGAGCATATTTTTTCCATAAGAAATAATGGGAAACCAAATAACTAGTGTTGAGGCCCAAAAATTACACATAAATACATTTTTCCAGGACTTTAACAAACTTTGCAATGATTTCTTTCTTTAACTCTACCATGGTTCTCATAGTTTTCCTTTTAGCTTTACTGTTGGTATAACTAACTTTGGAGCCATGGTCACGATATTTTA
Organism: Hystrix cristata; assembly: GCA_004026905.1. Classification (NCBI taxonomy): domain Eukaryota; kingdom Metazoa; phylum Chordata; class Mammalia; order Rodentia; family Hystricidae; genus Hystrix; species Hystrix cristata. The sequence continues at coordinate 3,908 of PVJO010003134.1, read as the reverse complement.
TGCAAATAAAGCACAAAAAAAAAAGCACAACGAGAACTGTTTTAACACATTAACATGAGCACTACATGTTGTCTGGGTGAGGGCGGCACTTAGACTGAAGCGGCACCCCTTTGTGTCCCACAGCAAGACGTGGCATGTGACTCACTCTCAGCCCATACAGGATTTTTGGTTTGACTATTAAACAAAGTTATGAACACTGAGCAGATTTTTTTTTGAACTTTGCTGTTCAAGTAGTGGGAAGTTCAAACTTGGAGGCATTCGACAACTGTACACATTCTTTTTGGCTATGCATGATACTTTTTCCAACATAGATCACATACTAGTTAATAGAGCATGCCTAAGTAAATGCAAAAGAATCAAAACTTTATGATGCGTATTATCAGATCACAGTGCAATGAAACTAGAAAGCAATAACAAAAGAAACCACAGAAACTATGCAAACATGGAAACTAAATAACATACTTGAATAATCAATGGGTCACAGAAAAATAAAGGGAGAAATAAGACAGTTTCTAGAACTAAATGATAATGCCTGCACAACACACCGTAACTTAGGAACATGATGAAAGTAGTCTTATGAAGGAAGTTTACAGTGGTGAATGCCCATGTCAGAAATATAGAACAAACCCAAATAAATAACCTAATGATGCATCTCAAGGCCTTAGAAAAATAAGAAAAATCTAAACCTAGAGCTTGTACAAAGAAGAAAATTATAAAAATCAAAGCAGAAATTAATGAAATTAAGAATAAAAAAATACAAAAAGTCAATGAATTGAAGAGCAGTTTCTTTGAAAGAACAAATACAATATGCAAACTCTTAGCCAATTTTAGCAAAAAAAAAGGAAAGACACAAATTAATGCAATTATAAATAAAAAAAGGTGAAATCATAACAGACACTGCCAAAATCTGAAAATTAGCAACTATTTCATAAATGTATGTGCCAAAGAACTTCAGAGGAAATCGAGAGATTCTTAGATGCATATGAATTTCCAAAACTGAACCAAGAAGACTTTAAATCTTGAACAGTCCAATACTGCAATGTAACTGAAGTAGTTAAAAAAAAAACCAAAAACAAACAAACAAACTGCTGACTTAGAAAAGCCCAGGACCTGATGGATTCACAACTAAATTCTACAATAACTTCAGGGAAGACCTAACACTACTCCTCAAACATTTCAATGAAACTGAGAGGAAAGGAGTACTTCCAGATTTATTCTCAGAAGCTAACATTATCCTGATCCCAGTATCAGATAAAGATCCAACCAAAAAAAAAAAAAAAGAGAGAGAACTACAGGTCAATTTCTCTAATCAACATAGATGCAAAAATCCTTAACAAGATATCAGCAAGCAGAATGTGACAAACCATCAGAAAGATCATATGCCATGACCAAGTAGGCTTCATTCCAGAGATGCAACAATGGTTCAACATACGCAAATCAATAAATGTAATTCATCACATAAACCTGTAATGAACATTATTTATATACAGTGAAGTACTACTCTGCCAGAAGCAAGGACAAAAATCTCATGATCGTCTCAATAGATGCAGAAGAATCCTACTGCCAACATCGTATTAAATGGGGAAACACTGAAAGCCTTGCCTCTAAAATCAAGAACAAGAAAGGATGTCCATTATTACCACTGCTGTTCAACAAGGTCCTCAAAACATTAGCCAGACCAATTAGGCAAGACAAAGAAATAAAAGGGGTATTTATAGGAATGATGTCAAAATATTACTTACAGATGACATGATCCTTTACTTACAAGAGCCCAAAACCTCCAACAAAAGACTCCTAGAATTGATAACCAAATCCAGCAGTGCAGCAGGATACAAATTAAACACACAAAAATAACATTCCTATATTCTAATAAGGAACTCACTGCAGAAGAAATTAGGAAAACAATACCATTCACAATAGCACAAAAAAAAATACTTAAGTATTAACCTAACTACAGAAGTGAAAGACATATACAATTAAAATTTCATCAAACTGAAAAAGGAAATTGAGGAGAACATCAGAAAATGGAAACATATCCCCTGTTCATGGTAATACTTCCAAATGGCTATACTTCCAAAACTGATACACAGATTTAATTCAATCCCAATCAACATACCAACATCTTTCTCACAGCGATCGAGAAAAATCCTAAAATTTGTATGGAGCCAGAAGAGACCTACAATAGCAAACACAATCCTGGGTAACAAAAACAAGAAGGTAGTGTTGCAATCCCAGACTTGAAGATTTATTACAAAGTTACAGTGATTAAAACAACATGGTATTCCAGCTTGCGAGTCTAGTTTATTTCATTCAACATTATATTTTCCAGGTCCATCCATTTTCCTATAAATGACTCCAGTTTGTCACTCTTTATAGCTGAATAATATTCCATTATATATAGATACCACATTTTGTTTATCCAGCTATCTATTGATGGAATACAGGTTGCTTCCAGAATTTAGCTATTATAAATTGTGCTGCTATAAACACTGTGGTGCAAGTATCTCTGTAGTATGACGTCTTTAGCTCTACAGGAAAGATACCTAGTAGGAAAATGACTGGGTCATATGGGATTTCTACTTTCAGACTCTTGAGAAATCTCCGTACTGATTTCCATTATGGTTGTACTAGTTTGCATTCCCACCAACAGTGTAGGAGGCTTCCCTTTTCACTACAGCTGTGTCAGCATTTGTTATTGTCTGACTTCCTAATGATTGCCAATCTTTCTGGGGTAAGGTGGAATCTTAGAGTTTTTTTTAATTTGCATTTCTCTAATAGCCATAGATGTTGAACATTTTTTCATATGTTTGTTGGCAATTTGTATTTCTTCCACTGTGAAGTATCTGTTCATTTCTCTGGCCCATTTCTTGAGTGGTTCATTGATTTTTAGGTAGTTTAATTTTTTTGAGTTCATTGTATGTTCTAGCTATTAGTCTTCTGTCTGAGGAGTCGCTAGCAAACATCTTTTCCCATTCTGTGGGTTTTCTCTTTGTCCTACTAATTGACTCTTTTGCTGTACAGAAACTCTTTAGTCTAATGTAGTCACATTTATTGATTCTTGTTATTTCCTGTGCGACTGAGGATCTGTTTAGGATGTCCTTTCCTACTCCTATGTCTTCAAGTGTTTTACCTGTTTTGTCTTCCAGAAGGTTTAATGTTTCTGTATTAATGTTTAGATCTTTGATCCACTTTGATTTTAATTTAGTATATGGTGAGAGATATGGGTCCAGTTTCATTCTTCTACAAACTGACAACCAGTTTTCCCAACACCATTTGTTAAATAGGCTGTCTTTCCTCCAATGTATGTTTTTGGGTCCTTTGTCAAAGATCGTATATTTGAATATGTCTGGAGAAGTTTCTGTGTCCTCGATTCTGTTCCATTGGTCTACATGTCTATCTTTGTTCCAGTACCATGCTATTTGTTTGTTTGTTTGTTTGTTTGATTTTTTTTTTTTTTTGGTGGGGTTCTGGGCCTTGCACTTGCTAGGCAAGTCCTTCACCACTGAGCTAAATCCCCAGCCCCACCATGCCGTTTTTATTACTATTGCTTTGTAGTATAGCTTAAAGTCTGGGATTGCTATGCCACTGACTTTGGTCTTATTGCTCACTATTGCTTTTGCTATTCGAGGCTTCCTCTGTTTCCATATAAGTATGATATCCCTCATTTGAGTGAGACAAAATACAAACAAAAGAAAAGGGTAAACAAGGGATACAAAAAGGCAAAAGTGTTAGATATAAGATAATAGACAGAGAGTTCAAGGGAACAAGAAGAGGGCAAAGGGGGAGAGGAATGGGAATCCAGAGGAATAATGATATCTTAAAAATAAGAACCTAATAACCCAAATTTAAAACAGTGACACGTACACAAGGTACTATAGTAACTTCATGTAATTGTGACTTAATGCTGC